>JAESUZ010004203.1:0-37766 GCA_017311185.1 Proteles cristata cristata
ATGCTGTTCTTGCGCTGGCATTCTGGCGCTGAACTCCCTGGTGCCGCGAGCGGGGCCTGCGGAGAACGAGTGAAAGAGCGAACACTCGCTCCGCTCCGCTCTCTCCGGGACCACGCAGGACGGGTCCGGAAGGGGACAGCGCTGAGGAGGACGTGGGACTCGCCTCGAGGGAACGCTGAGGCGGAGCACTGGATCCTGCACGGGGAGGGGCCTGGCGCACACTTGCTGGAGGCCCGCACACCGGCATGCCTGTGACTGGCCTTGGAGCTTGCCCGAGGCTGGGCCTGCCTAGGAACCCTTTTGGCCCAAGGACGCATGCGCACACGTCTCTGCCACTCTCTGCCGCACCTCCACAGCCTGCGCGGGGCGCTCCTTGCTCCCCAGCATGTGCGCATGCGTCCCACACGTGGGCGCGCTCCTGGACCAGGCAGCTGAGAATTAGCTGCCTTGGGCGCCAGGGCTCCAGCGGGTGGGCGTCGTGCGCCAGTCGTGTGCTGCCGCCGCGGACCCCTAGTCCGGCAGCGGCCAGAGGCTGGGGCCCGCGTCAGACCCACATGGCTAGCGACTGGTGGTCCGGAGAAAGCCGAGATTCCAGTCGGCCCTGGGTCAGGATCCTGCTGGCTGAGAACGGTCAAGTGCCGGGGGTCCGGAGGGATGCAGCGGTGGACGAAGGGGAGGGCGCGTTGCAGCCCGTCAGGTTCGGGGCTGCTGCTGCTGCCGCACCTGTTCCAGAACGACAGGCCCAGTGGGAGAGTGAGGTGGCCGGCCCAGCAGGAGGACGCGTGGGGCCGCCCGATGACATGATGGTAGTGGGGGAGGTGGTGGTGGTCGGGGCAGAGGAGGGTGTGGAGGCGGCCGCGGAAGACGTGCGTGGACACCAGGAGTATGTCCAAGAACAGAGCGAGGTGGCAGAGGAGGATGCGGGGAGGGGCAGGCGTTGGAAGAGGAGGAGGTGGAGGAGAAAGAAGATGACGACGACGACGAGCAGGAGGAGTGGGAGGCCAGAGAGGAGGAAGAAGAGGACGTGAAGCAGGAGAAGCGAGAGCAGGAGGAGGAGGAGGAGGAGGAGCGGCAGCCTCGGGACAAGACGGAGGAGGCAGAGGAGAAGGGCCAGGTAGATGGAGAGGGTGGGATCGGTTCCCGGCAGCCACGGGAACGGCAGCGCCAGGAAGCAGTGCTGCGTCCTGCCACCTGCCAGGACCCACTGACAGCGCTGGCGCTTCTTGAGAGCGAGCTGTGCTCTCTGACGGCCCGAGATACAAGGGCCTTCTGGCGGCTGAAGCGCAGGATGATTGCGAAGCGCAGAGCTGTCTTGGATCAAAGAAGGGCCATCGTCCGGTGCATCCCTGGCTTCTGGGCCCAGGCAGTATCCTTCCCCTGCTGGTGCGGGTCGGCGTGGGCAGTTGTGTGGGCCGTCCGGGAGGAGGGGGCATCTGGGGGATGAGAGCGGGGTCAAAGGGCCCTGGCTTCAGGGTTGCCTGGGGCCTGGGCTCAAATGCACACTCAGGGCAGGGGTGCATGATGGCTGGGAGGGCTTGGGTACTCACAGCTCCCCCTGCTGTTCTGAGCCCGGTGTGAGGTGTACACGTTGCTCTCCATCTCACTGCATCTTAACTATGAAGCGAGTCTCCCTGGCTACGCCTCTTTGTGGAGCACACAGCTCCCTTGACTCAGGTAGATATTGGAAAGATGCATGTGGCCATGAAATGAGCATGCGAAAGAGGCTGCACAGCCCTCGTGACATTCACAGCCTGGGCACTGTCCAAGCGGCAAGGTGTAAGCAGGTAAGGGAGGACACACACACGTGCTTTAGTGTAAGAGTGCCACGAGCATTGGGCGGGATGTAGGAAGCTACACTCTGCAAGGGTGATGAAGGCTGCCTCTAGAGGCCAATATGCAATCAAACACATGCAGAAAAAAGAACGCGTGCAAACACACACACACACACACACACACACACACACCGCGAATTTTGCTCTCTGGCTCTCTGCAGCCTTGCCATGTCTCAGTCGTCTGCCTCGGTGTCTGTGCCTTCTGTCTCTCAGACTCACTGTGCCACTCTCTGTGTCTTTGTGTCCTTCCTCTTCCCACCCATCCCTCCCCGTCTGTTTCTGTCTCCCGGATCGTCCTCAGCAAGGAACGTGTACAGGCGGCTTGCCTTGAGCCGTGTGTCTCTGTGTGGACACAAGGGGCTGCTGAAGACACAAGGCGTCATGGCGCTATCCAAAGAGAGACGCCTGTGAGAGGGGTGCCGAACACAAGCAGACACGAGAGGCCACGAGAGGCTGCGCGGCAAATGTAGGCACGGTGAAGACTCAGGCCCCTATCCCCTTCCCGGTGTGGCGCAGAGCGCCGGGGACGTCATGGGACTCCAGTGTCAAGTGTGTCTTGTGGAAGGGCAGGAGCTGAGGGGGCTGGGAGCCGAGGGATCCCTGCCCTGACTGTCATGCTCCATTCCAGCCCATTACTCTCAGCCGGGGAAGGCAGGGGTGGCTGGTGGCTCTCCTTGTGTTGCATCTGGAAAGAAGGCTCCTTGACCCAAGCCCGATTCTGAATCATCCCCAATTATCGGCCATCATCGGAGCCCAGGACCAAGACTTGCTCAGCTCTCTGATCCGTTTGGAGGTCAGAGCGGGCAGACTGAGGCTGGGGGCAGGCCCGTCACATTTGGGACTGGAGCAGCAGAGGGAGAGAGGCCATGTTGCTCCTGCTCTGAGCCAGGCAAGGGGCTGCGGGCCCTGCATGACGACGCTGGCTCCTACCTCTCCACTTCCTCGCCGCAGGTGGAGGAAGGCGACCAGCCCAAATACCGCTGCCGGTGAAGTTTTTCTTTGGGGACAACCCGTACTTCCGGAACGCACTGATCACGAAGCAGTATCACCTTAGCTTTGGCGCTAGGGGTTGAGTCCCAGGATGGTGTGGGACAGGGCGTGGAGAGGATGGGCCAGAGGCAGCAGGGTGCGGGGCGGCTTGCGGAGGGGAGCATCAGCTTCCTGCCTCTCCTCACCCCTTCCCGTAGGCTATCGCGCCTCTCGTTGCACTCCGGTGCAGTGGTTCTGGGATTATGAACGTGGAGAGCCCCGCCGCATGCATGACACCGGCAGCCTCGACTTTTTCCACTGGCTGTGTGAGCCCAGCTGCCCAGGGTCAGACAGCATCGCCGAGGTGGGTCCCCGAGGCGTTCTTCAGCACAGGGATGTGGTGACCCCGGCCTGTGGGGAGAGGGTCGTGAGGCCTGTGCTCATGTGGCCCGTATGCCCCAACAGATCATCATCGAGGACCTGTGGCCCAGTCCCCTGCAGTACTACCGGAGAGAGGAAGGCAGCAGGAGACAGGCAGCTGTGACGAGGACTTGTCGGTGAGAAGCCCAGGGCCTGGGTGCTGACACGTGGGTTGTGCGGGCAAGGGACCGTCGTGTCGGCGGTGGTGGGGAAACTGAGGCTCACGGGAGCCTGGGGCGCGGGTCTCCTGGGCAGCAGGTGGGAGGATGAGAAGGGGAACCCGCCGGAAGTCAGCGGCACACACATACGGGAGGTCGATCCCTGCGAGCCCAGAGCAGCGGGGCTGAGGGCCTCCATCTCCACGGTGAACTCTGGAGATGCGAGGCTTGTGCAACACGCATACCCACCTGTGGCTGTCCGCCACTCTCTGCTGGGGCTCCTCGCGCTTCTTCAGTGTGCCATGGCCGGCCAGGCTTTGGGACCGGGGCTCCCGTGTCTCGGAGCGCTACTGCGCTTTGTATCCGGGTCTACCCTCCGTTTCCCTCTCCACCCCAGGCCCCGCCATCACCACTCTGCCGTTCTTGGCAACCATGCAAGCTGGAATCGAAGGGGGCTGGATTAGAAGCCGTGCCTGAAGAAGGGCAACAGGGGTCCCCAGAGGGCGAGGCACACCATTGAGCCCGTCTCTGACATCTGTGGATTGATTCCTTTTCATCTCTCTCTGCCTGTTGTGTGTGTGCACCTGTGTGTAGGCCTGCGGCGCTTCGGTGTGCACGTGCCCACGTGTCAGTGTCACTCCATGTGTGTGGACGGGAAGAGCACAGGCCGTCCACAGCTGCCGTGTCGAACCGATCCAGGACGCCTCGGCGGCAGGGAGAGTGGGCGCAACAGTGTCCTTTGCCCTGTGCCTGCACGGCAGACCCGTGGGGAAAGGATGCCAGCTGGCGGCCCGGAAGCTGATCCCCCATGTGTCTGGAATGATCCTGCATGAGACCAAAAGGAAGCAACAAGTTCTTAGGTGTGAGCGTGTGTGAATTTGATGGGGGACACGGGAAGGGACGAAAGGGAAGTGATCTCCCTGGGACCTTGGGCACGGCTGCGGCGGAGAGTTAGTGTGGAGGGGAGCTGTGCACGACTTGGGGACGGCAGGGCGTGACACGCATCGCGGTGGTGTCCTTCGCGGGCAGCGTCTGGGAGGAGGGAAAAGAGGCAGTCCTCTTAGGCGGAGACTGTTCTCTGGGGCGGAGCAGAGGCGTAGGGGAGGGGCTGCCCAGCGTGTCCCAGTCAGTCCATGGGCTCCTGGACTGTGAGGCCATGGGCTGCGGAGGGCCAGGGCCAGGGTGCCTCCTCCCAGAGAAGTGTCCAGGGCCTGTTCAGATACTGCCCAGGGATAACGCCTACAGTCAGGGCCAGAAGGAAGGGCCTGAGTCCCAGGAGCACTCAGGGGTGCCGGCTTCTCAGAGTCCCGGCCGGCAAGGCCTCGCCCGCCTGACCCTCCCATTGCCCCGTTGGTCCTTAGCTGTGTGCCGAGACAGTGTGAACAGCTGGGTGATGTGTGTGGGGCAAAAGCAGGGGTCACCTGATGGCAGGAGGGATGCCTGTGAGCGGGATTTCTCAGGGACAGCACGTGGGACAGTGGAGGTGCCGCTTGAGTCTGCGTGAGTGTGTGCAGGCACCTGTGGAGTGTGTGCACGCCATCTGTTTCCCCGCTCGAGTGTGGGCGTGCAGAGGAGTGTGAAAGGGCGCGGCCTTGTGTCTTTGGGTCTACTGAGTGTGTGTGTAGGCCAATGGGCCGTGAAGGAGAGAGACAGGGATCCCTGGGGATCTGCCGCTGATGGGACAGACTCAAGGACCGGAGTGCAGAGGGCCCAGGCGCTTCCCCCAGAGATCCTGGGGGCAATGGCTGCCTGCAGTGGGTGCACTCCTTGTGTGGTCAGGGGGCTCTCCCCCAGGTAAGAATGGTAAAAGACACCAAGTCGGGAGAACGGGTGAGAAAAGGAAGTCATGGACATTGGGACCTACTAAGTGTGTGTATGTGTGTGTGTGTGTTTGTGTGTGTGTGTGTCTGTGTGTTCCCCCATGGTAATCAGTATAGTGGTGAATACTTGTTCACATTCGTCCTGTTTTCCAAGGGCAATTGAGAGATCCCTAGTTTGTTGTTGTTTGGAGTGGATCTGATCACGGGGGGTTCCTCGAGACACACTCAGGAAAGCTTGTTCTTACCTGCAAAGTGCTCTCCATAAATGTCCACTTTATTTCAGAAAGATAGAGGTTTGAGCGAGAGAAAAACGCTATCCCTTAAAACGTACTTCCCTATGGTGCTGGGGCTCTAGTAGGAGATGTATGAGGCACCTGTTGACAGGGCCTACGGCGGGCTCTGCCCTCTGCTGAGGTCAGGGCAGTGACTTCCATTCAGCTCATTCCCTGGAGGGACTCCGGGTGGGTGGTGTCTGGGCTGAGTTCGAGGCCCCGGCAGGGTGCGCCAGGGCACCCGCCCCCACCCGAAAGCAAAAGGAGCAGAATCCACGCGGACAGCCAGCTTGCAGGCTTGGCAGCACGCAGAAGGGGCACGCGGACGCCGCGGGCCCTCTGGCTCATGCTGTTCTTGCGCTGGCATTCTCGCGCTGAACTCCCTGGTGCCGCGAGCGGGGCCTGCGGAGAACGAGTGAAAGAGCGAACACTCGCTCCGCTCCGCTCTCTCCGGGACCACGCAGGACGGGCCCGGAAGGGGACAGCGCTGAGGAGGACATGGGACTCGCCTCGAGGGAACGCTGAGGCGGAGCACTGGATCCTGCACGGGGGAGGGGCCTGGCGCACACTTGCTGGAGGCCCGCACACCGGCATGCCTGTGACTGGCCTTGGAGCTTGCCCGAGGCTGGGCCTGCCTAGGAACCCTTTGGCCCAAGGACGCATGCGCACACGTCTCTGCCACTCTCTGCCGCACCTCCACAGCCTGCGCGGGGCGCTCCTTGCTCCCCAGCATGTGCGCATGCGTCCCACACGTGGGCGCGCTCCTGGACCAGGCAGCTGAGAATTAGCTGCCTTGGGCGCCAGGGCTCCAGCGGGTGGGCGTCGTGCGCCAGTCGTGTGCTGCCGCCGGGGAACCCTAGTTCGGCAGCGGCCAGAGGCTGGGGCCCGCGTCAGACCCACATGGCTAGCGACTGGTGGTCCGGAGAAAGCCGAGATTCCAGTCGGTCCTGGGTCAGGATCCTGCTGGCTGAGAACGGTCAAGTGCCGGGGGTCCGGAGGGATGCAGCGGTGGACGAAGGGGAGGGCGCGTTGCAGCCCGTCAGGTTCGGGGCTGCTGCTGCGGCCGCACCTGTTCCAGAACGCCAGGCCCAGTGGGAGAGTGAGGTGGCCGGCCCAGCAGGAGGACGCGTGGGGCCGCCCGATGACATGATGGTAGTGGGGGAGGTGGTGGTGGTCGGGGCAGAGGAGGGTGTGGAGGCGGCCGCGGAAGACGTGCGTGGACACCAGGAGTATGTCCAAGAACAGAGCGAGGTGGCAGAGGAGGATGCGGGGAGGGGCAGGCGTTGGAAGAGGAGGAGGTGGAGGAGAAAGAAGATGACGACGACGACGAGCAGGAGGAGTGGGAGGCCAGAGAGGAGGAAGAAGAGGACGTGAAGCAGGAGAAGCAAGAGCAGGAGGAGGAGGAGGAGGAGCGGCAGCCTCGGGACAAGACGGAGGAGGCAGAGGAGAAGGGCCAGGTAGATGGAGAGGGTGGGATCGGTTCCCGGCAGCCACGGGAACGGCAGCGCCAGGAAGCAGTGCTGCGTCCTGCCACCTGCCAGGACCCACTGACAGCGCTGGCGCTTCTTGAGAGCGAGCTGTGCTCTCTGACGGCCCGAGATACAAGGGCCTTCTGGCGGCTGAAGCGCAGGATGATTGCGAAGCGCAGAGCTGTCTTGGATCAAAGAAGGGCCATCGTCCGGTGCATCCCCGGCTTCTGGGCCCAGGCAGTATCCTTCCCCTGCTGGTGCGGGTCGGCGTGGGCAGTTGTGTGGGCTGTCCGGGAGGAGGGGGCATCTGGGGGATGAGAGCGGGGACAAAGGGCCCTGGCTTCAGGGTTGCCTGGGGCCTGGGCTCAAATGCACACTCAGGGCAGGGGTGCATGATGGCTGGGAGGGCTTGGGTACTCACAGCTCCCCCCTGCTGTTCTGAGCCCGGTGTGAGGTGTACACGTTGCTCTCCATCTCACTGCATCTTAACTATGACGCGAGTCTCCCTGGCTACGCCTCTTTGTGGAGCACACAGCTCCCTTGACTCAGGTAGATATTGGAAAGATGCATGTGGCCATGAAATAAGCATGCGAGAGAGGCTGCACAGCCCTCGTGACATTCACAGCCTGGGCACTGTCCAAGCGGCAAGGTGCAAGCAGGTACGGGAGGACACACACACGTGCTTTAGTGTAAGAGTGCCACGAGCATTGGGCGGGATGTAGGAAGCTACACTCTGCAAGGGTGATGAAGGCTGCCTCTAGAGGCCAATATGCAATCAAACACATGCAGAAAAAAGAACGCGTGCAAACACACACACACACACACACACACACACACACACACACCGCGAATTTTGCTCTCTGGCTCTCTGCAGCCTTGCCATGTCTCAGTCGTCTGCCTCGTTGTCTGTGCCTTCTGTCTCTCAGACTCACTGTGCCACTCTCTGTGTCTTTGTGTCCTTCCTCGTCCCACCCATCCCTCCCCGTCTGTTTCTGTCTCCCGGATCGTCCTCAGCAAGGAACGTGTACAGGCGGCTTGCCTTGAGCCGTGTGTCTCTGTGTGGACACAAGGGGCTGCTGAAGACACAAGGCGTCATGGCGCTATCCAAAGAGAGACGCCTGTGAGAGGGGTGCCGAACACAAGCAGACACGAGAGGCCACGAGAGGCTGCGCGGCAAATGTAGGCACGGTGAAGACTCAGGCCCCTATCCCCTTCCCGGTGTGGCGCAGAGCGCCGGGGACGTCATGGGACCCCAGTGTCGAGTGTGTCTTGTGGAAGGGCAGGAGCTGAGGGGGCTTGGAGCCGAGGGATCCCTGCCCTGACTGTCATGCTCCATTCCAGCCCATTACTCTCAGCCGGGGAAGGCCGGGGTGGCTGGTGGCTCTCCTTGTGTTGCATCTGGAAAGAAGGCTCCTTGACCCAAGCCCGATTCTGAATCATCCGCAATTATCGGCCATCATCGGAGCCCAGGACCAAGACTTGCTCAGCTCTCTGATCCGTTTGGAGGTCAGAGCGGGCAGACTGAGGCTGGGGGCAGGCCCGTCACATTTGGCACTGGAGCAGGAGAGGGAGAGAGGCCATGTTGCTCCTGCTCTGAGCCAGGCAAGGGGCTGCGGGCCCTGCATGACGACGCTGGCTCCTACCTCTCCACTTCCTCGCCGCAAGTGGAGGAAGGCGTCCAGCCCAAATACCGCTGCCGGCTGAAGTTTTTCTTTGGGGACAACCCGTACTTCCGGAACGCACTGATCACGAAGCAGTATCACCTTAGCTTTGGCGCTAGGGTTTGAGTCCCAGGATGGTGTGGGACAGGGCGTGGAGAGGACGGGCCAGAGGCAGCAGGGTGCGGGGCGGCTTGCGGAGGGGAGCATCAGCTTCCTGCCTCTCCTCACCCCTTCCCGTAGGCTATCGCGCCTCTCGTTGCACTCCGGTGCAGTGGTTCTGGGATTATGAACGTGGAGAGCCCCGCCGCATGCATGACACCGGCAGCCTCGACTTTTCCACTGGCTGTGTGAGCCCAGCTGCCCAGGGTCAGACAGCATCGCCGAGGTGGGTCCCCGAGGCGTTCTTCAGCACAGGGATGTGGTGACCCCAGCCTGTGGGGAGAGGGTCGTGAGGCCCGTGCTCATCTGGCCCGTATGCCCCAACAGATCATCATCGAGGACCTGTGGCCCAGTCCCCTGCAGTACTACCGGAGAGAGGAAGGCAGCAGGAGACAGGCAGCTGTGACGAGGACTTGGTGAGAAGCCCAGGGCCTGGGTGCTGACACGTGTGTTGTGCGGGCAAGGGACCGTCGTGTCGGCGGTGGTGGGGAAACTGAGGCTCACGGGAGCCTGGGGCCCGGGTCTCCTGGGCAGCAGGTGGGAGAATGACAAGGGGAACCCGCCGGAAGTCAGCGGCACACACATACGGGAGGTCGATCCCTGCGAGCCCAGAGCTCCATCTCCATGGTGAACTCTGGAGAAGCGAGGCTTCTCCAACACACATACCCACCTGTGGCTGTCCGCCACTCTCTGCTGGGGCTCCTCGCGCTTCTTCAGTGTGCCATGGCCGGCCAGGCTTTGGGACCGGGGCTCCCGTGTCTCGGAGCGCTACTGCGCTTTGTATCCGGGTCTACCCTCCGTTTCCCTCTCCACCCCAGGCCCCGCCACCACCACTCTGCCGTTCTTGGCAACCATGCAAGCTGGAATCGAAGGGGGCTGGATTAGAAGCCGTGCCTGAAGAAGGGCAACAGGGGTCCCCAGAGGGCGAGGCACACCATTGAGCCCGTCTCTGACATCTGTGGATTGATTCCTTTTCATCTCTCTCTGCCTGTTGTGTGTGTGCACCTGTGTGTAGGCCTGCGGCGCTTCGGTGTGCACGTGCCCACGTGTCAGTGTCACTCCATGTGTGGACGGGAACAGCACAGGCCGTCCACAGCTGCCGTGTCGAACCGATCCAGGACGCCTCGGCGGCAGGAAGAGTGGGCGCAACAGTGTCCTTTGCCCTGTGCCTGCACGGCAGACCCGTGGGGAAAGGATGCCAGCTGGCGGCCCGGAAGCTGATCCCCCATGTGTCTGGAATGATCCTGCATGAGACCAAAAAGAAGCAACAAGTTCTTAGGTGTGAGCGTGTGTGAATTTGATGGGGGACACGGGAAGGGACGAAAGGGAAGTGATCTCCCTGGGACCTTGGGCACGGCTGCGGCGGAGAGTTAGTGTGGAGGGGAGCTGTGCACGACTTGGGGACGGCAGGGCGTGACACGCATCGCGGTGGTGTCCTTCCCGGGCAGCGTCTGGGAGGAGGGGAAAGAGGCAGTCCTCTTAGGCGGAGACTGTTCTATGGGGCGGAGCAGAGGCGTAGGGGAGGGGCTGCCCAGCGAGTCCCAGTCAGTCCATGGGCTCCTGGACTGTGAGGCCATGGGCTGCGGAGGGCCAGGGCCAGGGTGCCTCTTCCCAGAGAAGTGTCCAGGGCCTGTTCAGATACTGCCCAGGGATAACGCCTACAGTCAGGGCCAGAAGGAAGGGCCTGAGTCCCAGGAGCACTCAGGGGTGCCGGCTTCTCAGAGTCCCGGCCGGCAAGGCCTCGCCCGCCTGACCCTCCCATTGCCCCGTTGGTCCTTAGCTGTGTGCCGAGACAGTGTGAACAGCTGGGTGATGTGTGCGGGGCAAAAGCAGGGGTCACCTGATGGCAGGAGGGATGCCTGTGAGCGGGATTTCTCAGGGACAGCACGTGGGACAGTGGAGGTGCCGCTTGAGTCTGCGTGAGGGTGTGCAGGTACCTGTGGAGTGTGTGCACGCCATCTGTTTCCCCGCTCGAGTGTGGGCGTGCAGAGGAGTGTGAAAGGGCGCGGCCTTGTGTCTTTGGGTCTACTGAGTGTGTGTGTAGGCCAATGGGCAGTGAAGGAGAGAGACAGGGATCCCTGGGGATCTGCCGCTGATGGGACAGACTCAAGGACCGGAGTGTAGAGGGCCCAGGCGCTTCCCCCAGAGATCCTGGTGGCAATGGCTGCCTGCAGTGGGTGCACTCCTTGTGTGGTCAGGGGGCTCTCCCCCAGGTAAGAATGGTAAAAGACACCAAGTCGGGAGAACGGGTGAGAAAAGGAAGTCATGGACATTGGGACCTACTAAGTGTGTGTGTGTGTGTGTGTGTGTGTGTGTGTTCCCCCATGGTAATCAGTATAGTGGTGAATACTTGTTCACAATCGTCCTGTTTTCCATGGGCAATTGAGAGATCCCTAGTTTGTTGTTGTTTGGAGTGGATCTGATCACGGGGGGTTCCTCGAGACACACTCAGGAAAGCTTGTTCTTACCTGCAAAGTGCTCTCCATAAATGTCCACTTTATTTCAGAAAGATAGAGGTTTGAGCGAGAGAAAAATGCTATCCCCTAAAACGTACTTCCCTATGGTGCTGGGGCTCTAGTAGGAGATGTATGAGGCACCTGTTGACAGGGCCTACGGCGGGCTCTGCCCTCTGCTGAGGTCAGGGAGGTGACTTCCATTCAGCTCATTCCCTGGAGGGACTCGCGGGTGGGTGGTGTCTGGGCTGAGTTCGAGGCCCCGGCAGGGTGCGCCAGGGCACCCGCCCCCACCCGAAAGCGAAAGGAGCAGAATCCACGCGGACAGCCAGCTTGCAGGCTTGGCAGCACGCAGAAGGGGCACGCGGACGCCGCAGGCCCTCTGGCTCATGCTGTTCTTGCGCTGGCATTCTCGCGCTGAACACCCTGGTGCCGTGAGCGGGGCCTGCGGAGAACGAGTGAAAGAGCGAACACTCGCTCCGCTCCGATCTCTCCGGGACCACGCAGGACGGGCCCGGAAGGGGACAGCGCTGAGGAGGACGTGGGACTCGCCTCGAGGGAACGCTGAGGCGGAGCACTGGATCCTGCACGGGGGAGGGGCCTGGCGCACACTTGCTGGAGGCCCGCACACCTGCACGCCTGTGACTGGCCTTGGAGCTTGCCCGAGGCTGGGCCTGCCTAGGAACGCTTTTGGCCCAAGGACGCATGCGCACACGGTTCCCAGGCCCAGTCTCTGCCGCACCTCCACAGCCTGCGCGGGGCGCTCCTTGCTCCGGAGCATGTGCGCATGCGTCCCACACGTGGGCGCGCTCCTGGACCAGGCAGCTGAGAATTAGCTGCCTTGGGCGCCAGGGCTCCAGCGGGTGGGCGTCGTGCGCCAGTCGTGTGCTGCCGCCGGGGAACCCTAGTTCGGCAGCGGCCAGAGGCTGGGGCCCGCGTCAGACCCACATGGCTAGCGACTGGTGGTCCGGAGAAAGCCGAGATTCCAGTCGGTCCTGGGTCAGGATCCTGCTGGCTGAGAACGGTCAAGTGCCGGGGGTCCGGGGGGATGCAGCGGTGGACGAAGGGGAGGGCGCGTTGCAGCCCGTCAGGTTCGGGGCTGCTGCTGCTGCCACACCTGTTCCAGAACGCCAGGCCCAGTGGGAGAGTGAGGTGGCCGGCCCAGCAGGAGGACGCGTGGGGCCGCCCGATGACATGATGGTAGTGGGGGAGGTGGTGGTGGTCGGGGCAGAGGAGGGTGTGGAGGCGGCCGCGGAAGACGTGCGTGGACACCAGGAGTATGTCCAAGAACAGAGCGAGGTGGCAGAGGAGGATGCGGGGAGGGGCAGGCGTTGGAAGAGGAGGAGGTGGAGGAGAAAGAAGATGACGACGACGACGAGCAGGAGGAGTGGGAGGCCAGAGAGGAGGAAGAAGAGGACGTGAAGCAGGAGAAGCAAGAGCAGGAGGAGGAGGAGGAGGAGGAGCGGCAGCCTCGGGACAAGACGGAGGAGGCAGAGGAGAAGGGCCAGGTAGATGGAGAGGGTGGGATCGGTTCCCGGCAGCCACGGGAACGGCAGCGCCAGGAAGCAGTGCTGCGTCCTGCCACCTGCCAGGACCCACTGACAGCGCTGGCGCGTCTTGAGAGCGAGCTGTGCTCTCTGACGGCCCGAGATACAAGGGCCTTCTGGCGGCTGAAGCGCAGGATGATTGCGAAGCGCAGAGCTGTCTTGGATCCAAGAAGGGCCATCGTCCGGTGCATCCCTGGCTTCTGGGCCCAGGCAGTATCCTTCCCCTGCTGGTGCGGGTCGGCGTGGGCAGTTGTGTGGGCCGTCCGGGAGGAGGGGGCATCTGGGGGATGAGAGCGGGGTCAAAGGGCCCTGGCTTCAGGGTTGCCTGGGGCCTGGGCTCAAATGCACACTCAGGGCAGGGGTGCATGATGGCTGGGAGGGCTTGGGTACTCACAGCTCCCCCTGCTGTTCTGAGCCCGGTGTGAGGTGTACACGTTGCTCTCCATCTCACTGCATCTTAACTATGAAGCGAGTCTCCCTGGCTACGCCTCTTTGTGGAGCACACAGCTCCCTTGACTCAGGTAGATATTGGAAAGATGCATGTGGCCATGAAATGAGCATGCGAAAGAGGCTGCACAGCCCTCGTGACATTCACAGCCTGGGCACTGTCCAAGCGGCAAGGTGCAAGCAGGTAAGGGAGGACACACACACGTGCTTTAGTGTAAGAGTGCCACGAGCATTGGGCGGGATGTAGGAAGCTACACTCTGCAAGGGTGATGAAGGCTGCCTCTAGAGGCCAATATGCAATCAAACACATGCAGAAAAAAGAACGCGTGCAAACACACACACACACACACACACACACACACACACACACACACCGCGAATTTTGCTCTCTGGCTCTCTGCAGCCTTGCCATGTCTCAGTCGTCTGCCTCGTTGTCTGTGCCTTCTGTCTCTCAGACTCACTGTGCCACTCTCTGTGTCTTTGTGTCCTTCCTCTTCCCACCCATCCCTCCCCGTCTGTTTCTGTCTCCCGGATCGTCCTCAGCAAGGAAAGTGTACAGGCGGCTTGCCTTGAGCCATGTGTCACTGTCTGGACACGAGGGGCTGCTGAAGACAGAAGGCGTCATGGCGCTATCCAAAGATAGACGTCTGTGAGAGGGGAGCCGAACACAAGCAGACACGAGAGGCCACGAGAGGCTGCGCGGCAAATGTAGGCACGGTGAAGACTCAGGCCCCTATCCCCTTCCCGGTGTGGCGCAGAGCGCTGGGGACGTCATGGGACCCCAGTGTCGAGTGTGTCTGGTGGAAGGGCAGGAGCTGAAGGGGCTGGGAGCCTAGGGATCCCTGCCCTGACTGTCGTGCTCCATTCCAGCCCATTACTCTCAGCCGGGGAAGGCAGGGGTGGCTGGTGGCTCTCCTTTTGTTGCATCTGGAAAGAAGGCTCCTTGACCCAAGCCCGATTTGGAATCACCCCCAATTATCGGCCATCATCGGAGCCCAGGACCAAGACGTGCTCAGCTCTCTGATCAGTTTGGAGGTCAGAGCGGGCAGACTGAGGCTGGGGGCAGGCCCGTCAGATTTGGGACTGGAGCAGGAGAGGGAGAGAGGCCATTTTGCTCCTGCTCTGAGCCAGGCAAGGGGCTGCGGGCCCTGCATGACGACGCTGGCTCCTACCTCTCCACTTCCTCGCCGCTGGTGGAGGAAGGCGACCAGCCCAAATACCGCTGCCGGCTGAAGTTTTTCTTTGGGGACAACCCGTACTTCCGGAACGCACTGATCACGAAGCAGTATCACCTTAGCTTTGGCGCTAGGGGTTGAGTCCCAGGATGGTGTGGGACAGGGCGTGGAGAGGACAGGCCAGAGGCAGCAGGGTGCGGGGCGGCTTGCGGAGGGGAGCATCAGCTTCCTGCCTCTCCTCACCCCTTCCCGTAGGCTATCGCGCCTCTCGTTGCACTCCGGTGCAGTGGTTCTGGGATTATGAACGTGGAGAGCCCCGCCGCATGCATGACACCGGCAGCCTCGACTTTTCCACTGGCTGTGTGAGCCCAGCTGCCCAGGGTCAGACAGCATCGCCGAGGTGGGTCCCCGAGGCGTTCTTCAGCACAGGGATGTGGTGACCCCGGCCTGTGGGGAGAGGGTCGTGAGGCCCGTGCTCATGTGGCCCGTATGCCCCAACAGATCATCATCGAGGACCTGTGGCCCAGTCCCCTGCAGTACTACCGGAGAGAGGAAGGCAGCAGGAGACAGGCAGCTGTGACGAGGACTTGGTGAGAAGCCCAGGGCCTGGGTGCTGACACGTGTGTTGTGCGGGCAAGGGACCGTCGTGTCGGCGGTGGTGGGGAAACTGAGGCTCACGGGAGCCTGGGGCGCGGGTCTCCTGGGCAGCAGGTGGGAGGATGAGAAGGGGAACCCGCCGGAAGTCAGCGGCACACACATACGGGAGGTCGATCCTTGCGAGCCCAGAGCAGCGGGGCTGAGGGCCTCCATCTCCACGGTGAACTCTGGAGATGCGAGGCTTGTGCAACACGCATACCCACCTGTGGCTGTCCGCCACTCTCTGCTGGGGCTCCTCGCGCTTCTTCAGTGTGCCATGGCCGGCCAGGCTTTGGGACCGGGGCTCCCGTGTCTCGGAGCGCTACTGCGCTTTGTATCCGGGTCTACCCTCCGTTTCCCTCTCCCCCCCAGGCCCCGCCACCACCACTCTGCCGTTCTTGGCAACCATGCAAGCTGGAATCGAAGGGGGCTGGATTAGAAGCCGTGCCTGAAGAAGGGCAACAGGGGTCCCCAGAGGGCGAGGCACACCATTGAGCCCGTCTCTGCCATCTGTGGATTGATTCCTTTTCATCTCTCTCTGCCTGTTGTGTGTGTGCACCTGTGTGTAGGCCTGCGGCGCTTCGGTGTGCACGTGCCCACGTGTCAGTGTCACTCCATGTGTGTGGACGGGAAGAGCACAGGCCGTCCACAGCTGCCGTGTCGAACCGATCCAGGACGCCTCGGCGGCAGGGAGAGTGGGCGCAACAGGGTCCTTTGCCCTGTGCCTGCACGGCAGACCCGTGGGGAAAGGATGCCAGCTGGCGGCCCGGAAGCTGATCCCCCATGTGTCTGGAATGATCCTGCATGAGACCAAAAGGAAGCAACAAGTTCTTAGGTGTGAGCGTGTGTGAATTTGATGGGGGACACGGGAAGGGACGAAAGGGAAGTGATCTCCCTGGGACCTAGGGCACGGCTGCGGCGGAGAGTTAGGGTGGAGGGGAGCTGTGCACGACTTGGGGACGGCAGGGCGTGACACGCATCGCGGTGGTGTCCTTCGCGGACAGCGTCTGGGAGGAGGGGAAAGAGGCAGTCCTCTTAGGCGGAGACTGTTCTCTGGGGCGGAGCAGAGGCGTAGGGGAGGGGCTGCCCAGCGTGTCCCAGTCAGTCCATGGGCTCCTGGACTGTGAGGCCATGGGCTGCGGAGGGCCAGGGCCAGGGTGCCTCCTCCCAGAGAAGTGTCCAGGGCCTGTTCAGATACTGCCCAGGGATAACGCCTACAGTCAGGGCCAGAAGGAAGGGCCTGAGTCCCAGGAGCACTCAGGGGTGCCGGCTTCTCAGAGTCCCGGCCGGCAAGGCCTCGCCCGCCTGACCCTCCCATTGCCCCGTTGGTCCTTAGCTGTGTGCCGAGACAGTGTGAACAGCTGGGTGATGTGTGCGGGGCAAAAGCAGGGGTCACCTGATGGCAGGAGGGATGCCTGTGAATGGGATTTCTCAGGGACAGCACGTGGGACAGTGGAGGTGCCGCTTGAGTCTGCGTGAGTGTGTGCAGGTACGTGTGGAGTGTGTGCACGCCATCTGTTTCCCCGCTCGAGTGTGGGCGTGCAGAGGAGTGTGAAAGGGCGCGGCCTTGTGTCTTTGGGTCTACTGAGTGTGTGTAGGCCAATGGGCAGTGAAGGAGAGAGACAGGGATCCCTGGGGATCTGCCGCTGATGGGACAGACTCAAGGACCGGAGTGCAGAGGGCCCAGGCGCTTCCCCCAGAGATCCTGGTGGCAATGGCTGCCTGCAGTGGGTGCACTCCTTGTGTGGTCAGGGGGCTCTCCCCCAGGTAAGAATGGTAAAAGACACCAAGTCGGGAGAACGGGTGAGAAAAGGAAGTCATGGACATTGGGACCTACTAAGTGTGTGTGTGTGTGTGTGTGTGTGTGTGTGTTCCCCCATGGTAATCAGTATAGTGGTGAATACTTGTTCACATTCGTCCTGTTTTCCATGGGCAATTGAGAGATCCCTAGTTTGTTGTTGTTTGGAGTGGATCTGATCACGGGGGGTTCCTCGAGACACACTCAGGAAAGCTTGTTCTTACCTGCAAAGTGCTCTCCATAAATGTCCACTTTATTTCAGAAAGATAGAGGTTTGAGCGAGAGAAAAACGCTATCCCTTAAAACGTACTTCCCTATGGTGCTGGGGCTCTAGTAGGAGATGTATGAGGCACCTGTTGACAGGGCCTACGGTGGGCTCTGCCCTCTGCTGAGGTCAGGTCAGTGACTTCCATTCAGCTCATTCCCTGGAGGGACTCGCGGGTGGGTGGTGTCTGGGCTGAGTTCGAGGCCCCGGCAGGGTGCGCCAGGGCACCCGCCCCCACCCGAAAGCGAAAGGAGCAGAATCCACGCGGACAGCCAGCTTGCAGGCTTGGCAGCACGCACAAGGGGCACGCGGACGCCGCGGGCCCTCTGGCTCATGCTGTTCTTGCGCTGGCATTCTCGCGCTGAACTCCCTGTGCCGCGAGCGGGGCCTGCGGAGAACGAGTGAAAGAGCGAACACTCGCTCCGCTCCGCTCTCTCCGGGACCACGCAGGACGGGCCCGGAAGGGGACAGCGCTGAGGAGGACATGGGACTCGCCTCGAGGGAACGCTGAGGCGGAGCACTGGATCCTGCACGGGGGAGGGGCCTGGCGCACACTTGCTGGAGGCCCGCACACCGGCATGCCTGTGACTGGCCTTGGAGCTTGCCCGAGGCTGGGCCTGCCTAGGAACCCTTTTGGCCCAAGGACGCATGCGCACACGGTTCCCAGCCCCTGTCTCTGCCGCACCTCCACAGCCTGCGCGGGGCGCTCCTTGCTCCCCAGCATGTGTGCATGCGTCCCACACGTGGGCGCGCTCCTGGACCAGGCAGCTGAGAATTAGCTGCCTTGGGCGCCAGGGCTCCAGTGGGTGGGCGTCGTGCGCCAGTCGTGTGCTGCCGCCGCGGAACCCTAGTTCGGCAGCGGCCAGAGGCTGGGGCCCGCGTCAGACCCACATGGCTAGCGACTGGTGGTCCGGAGAAAGCCGAGATTCCAGTCGGTCCTGGGTCAGGATCCTGCTGGCTGAGAACGGTCAAGTGCCAGGGGTCCGGAGGGATGCAGCGGTGGACGAAGGGGAGGGCGTGTTGCAGCCCGTCAGGTTCGGGGCTGCTGCTGCTGCCACACCTGTTCCAGAACGCCAGGCCCAGTGGGAGAGTGAGGTGGCCGGCCCAGCAGGAGGACGCGTGGGGCCGCCAGAAGACATGATGCTAGTGGGGGAGGTGGTGGTGGTCGGGGCAGAGGAGGGTGTGGAGGCGGCCGCGGAAGACGTGCGTGGACACCAGGAGTGTGTCCAAGAAGAGAGCGAGGTGGCGGAGGAGGATGCGGGGAGGGGCAGGCGTTGGAAGAGGAGGAGGAGGAGAAAGAAGACGACGACGACGACGAGCAGGAGGAGTGGGAGGCCAGAGAGGAGGAAGAAGAGGACGTGAAGCAGGAGAAGCAAGAGCAGGAGGAGGAGGATGAGGAGGAGCGGCAGCCTCGGGACAAGACGGAGGAGGCAGAGGAGAAGGGCCAGGTAGATGGAGAGGGTGGGATCGGTTCCCGGCAGCCACGGGAACGGCAGCGCCAGGAAGCAGTGCTGCGTCCTGCCACCTGCCAGGACCCACTGACAGCGCTGGCGCTTCTTGAGAGCGAGCTGTGCTCTCTGACGGCCCGAGATACAAGGGCCTTCTGGCGGCTGAAGCGCAGGATGATTGCGAAGCGCAGAGCTGTCTTGGATCAAAGAAGGGCCATCGTCCGGTGCATCCCTGGCTTCTGGGCCCAGGCAGTATCCTTCCCGTGCTGGTGCGGGTCGGCGTGGGCAGTTGTGTGGGCCGTCCGGGAGGAGGGGGCATCTGGGGGATGAGAGCGGGGACAAAGGGCCCTGGCTTCAGGGTTGCCTGGGGCCTGGGCTCAAATGCACACTCAGGGCAGGGGTGCATGATGGCTGGGAGGGCTTGGGTACTCACAGCTCCCCCCTGCTGTTCTGAGCCCGGTGTGAGGTGTACACATTGCTCTCCATCTCACTGCATCTTAACTATGAAGCGAGTCTGCCTGGCTACGCCTCTTTGTGGAGCACACAGCTCCCTTGACTCAGGTATATATTGGAAAGATGCATGTGGCCATGAAATGAGCATGCTAAAGAGGCTGCACAGCCCTCGTGACATTCACAGCCTGTGCACTGTCCAACCGGCAAGGTGCAAGCAGGTAAGGGAGGACACACACACGTGCTTTAGTGTAAGAGTGCCACGAGCATTGGGCGGGATGTAGGAAGCTACACTCTGCAAGGGTGATGAAGGCTGCCTCTGGAGGCCAATATGCAATCAAACACATACAGAAAAAAGAACGCGTGCATACACACACACACACACACACACACACACACACACACACACACACACACACACACACACACACCCCGAATTTTGCTCTCTGGCTCTCTGCAGCCTTGCCATGTCTCAGTCGTCTGCCTCGTTGTCTGTGCCTTCTGTCTCTCAGACTCACTGTGCCACTCTCTGTGTCTTTGTGTCCTTCCTCTTCCCACCCATCCCTCCCCGTCTGTTTCTGTCTCCCGGATCGTCCTCAGCAAGGAACGTGTACAGGCAGCTTGCCTTGAGCCGTGTGTCTCTGTGTGGACACAAGGGACTGCTGAAGACACAAGGCGTCATGGCGCTATCCAAAGAGAGATGCCTGTGAGAGGGGTGCCGAACACAAGCAGACACGAGAGGCCACGAGAGGCTGCGCGGCAAATGTAGGCACGGTGAAGACTCAGGCCCCTATCCCCTTCCCGGTGTGGCGCAGAGCGCCGGGGACTTCATGGGACCCCAGTGTCGAGTGTGTCTTGTGGAAGGGCAGGAGCTGAGGGGGCTGGGAGCCGAGGGATCCCTGCCCTGACTGTCATGCTCCATTCCAGCCCATTACTCTCAGCCGGGAAGGCAGGGGTGGCTGGTGGCTCTCCTTGTGTTGCATCTGGAAAGAAGGCTCCTTGACCCAAGCCCGATTCTGAATCATCCGCAATTATCGGCCATCATCGGAGCCCAGGACCAAGACTTGCTCAGCTCTCTGATCCGTTTGGAGGTCAGAGCGGGCAGACTGAGGCTGGGGGCAGGCCCGTCACATTTGGGACTGGAGCAGGAGAGGGAGAGAGGCCATTTTGCTCCTGCTCTGAGCCAGGCAAGGGGCTGCGGGCCCTGTGTGACGATGCTGGCTCCTACCTCTCCACTTCCTCGCAGCAGGTGGAGGAAGGCAACCAGCCCAAATACCGCTGCCGGCTGAAGTTTTTCTTTGGGGACAACCCGTACTTCCGGAACGCACTGATCACGAAGCAGTATCACCTTAGCTTTGGCGCTAGGGGTTGAGTCCCAGGATGGTGTGGGACAGGGCGTGGAGAGGACGGGCCAGAGACAGCAGGGTGCGGGGCGGCTTGCGGAGGGGAGCATCAGCTTCCTGCCTCTCCTCACCCCTTCCCGTAGGCTATCGCGCCTCTCGTTGCACTCCGGTGCAGTGGTTCTGGGATTATGAACGTGGAGAGCCCCGCCGCATGCATGACACCGGCAGCCTCGACTTTTTCCACTGGCTGTGTGAGCCCAGCTGCCCAGGGTCAGACAGCATCGCCGAGGTGGGTCCCCGCGGCGTTCTTCAGCACAGGGATGTGGTGACCCCGGCCTGTGGGGAGAGGGTCGTGAGGCCCGTGCTCATGTGGCCCGTATGCCCCAACAGATCATCATCGAGGACCTGTGGCCCAGTCCCCTGCAGTACTACCGGAGAGAGGAAGGCAGCAGGAGACAGGCAGCTGTGACGAGGACTTGGTGAGAAGCCCAGGGCCTGGGTGCTGACACGTGTGTTGTGCGGGCAAGGGACCGTCGTGTCGGCGGTGGTGGGGAAACTGAGGCTCACGGGAGCCTGGGGCACGGGTCTCCTGGGCAGCAGGTGGGAGGATGAGAAGGGGAACCCGCCGGAAGTCAGCGGCACACACATACGGGAGGTCGATCCCTGCGAGCCCAGAGCAGCGGGGCTGAGGGCCTCCATCTCCACGGTGAACTCTGGAGAAGCGAGGCTTGTCCAACACGCATACCCACCTGTGGCTGTCCGCCACTCTCTGCTGGGGCTCCTCGCGCTTCTTCAGTGTGCCATGGCCGGCCAGGCTTTGGGACCGGGGCTCCCGTGTCTCGGAGCGCTACTGCGCTTTGTATCCGGGTCTACCCTCCGTTTCCCTCTCCACCCCAGGCCCCGCCACCACCACTCTGCCGTTCTTGGCAACCATGCAAGCTGGAATCGAAGGGGGCTGGATTAGAAGCCGTGCCTGAAGAAGGGCAACAGGGGTCCCCAGAGGGCGAGGCACACCATTGAGCCCGCCTCTGACATCTGTGGATTGATTCCTTTTCATCTCTCTCTGCCTGTTGTGTGTGTGCACCTGTGTGTAGGCCTGCGGCGCTTCGGTGTGCACGTGCCCACGTGTCAGTGTCACTCCATGTGTGTGGACGGGAAGAGCACAGGCCGTCCACAGCTGCCGTGTCGAACCGATCCAGGACGCCTCGGCGGCAGGGAGAGTCGGCGCAACAGTGTCCTTTGCCCTGTGCCTGCACGGCAGACCCGTGGGGAAAGGATGCCAGCTGGCGGCCCGGAAGCTGATCCCCCATGTGTCTGGAATGATCCTGCATGAGACCAAAAGGAAGCAACAAGTTCTTAGGTGTGAGCGTGTGTGAATTTGATGGGGGACACGGGAAGGGACGAAAGGGAAGTGATCTCCCTGGGACCTTGGGCACGGCTGCGGCGGAGAGTTAGTGTGGAGGGGAGCTGTGCACGACTTGGGGGCGGCAGGGCGTGACACGCATCGCGGTGGTGTCCTTCGCGGGCAGCGTCTGGGAGGAGGGAAAAGAGGCAGTCCTCTTAGGCGGAGACTGTTCTATGGGGCGGAGCAGAGGCGTAGGGGAGGGGCTGCCCAGCATGTCCCAGTCAGTCCATGGGCTCCTGGACTGTGAGGCCATGGGCTGCGGAGGGCCAGGGCCAGGGTGCCTCTTCCCAGAGAAGTGTCCAGGGCCTGTTCAGATACTGCCCAGGGATAACGCCTACAGTCAGGGCCAGAAGGAAGGGCCTGAGTCCCAGGAGCACTCAGGGGTGCCGGCTTCTCAGAGTCCCGGCCGGCAAGGCCTCGCCCGCCTGACCCTCCCATTGCCCCGTTGGTCCTTAGCTGTGTGCCGAGACAGTGTGAACAGCTGGGTGATGTGTGCGGGGCAAAAGCAGGGGTCACCTGATGGCAGGAGGGATGCCTGTGAATGGGATTTCTCAGGGACAGCACGTGGGACAGTGGAGGTGCCGCTTGAGTCTGCGTGAGTGTGTGCAGGTACGTGTGGAGTGTGTGCACGCCATCTGTTTCCCCGCTCGAGTGTGGGCGTGCAGAGGAGTGTGAAAGGGCGCGGCCTTGTGTCTTTGGGTCTACTGAGTGTGTGTGTAGGCCAATGGGCAGTGAAGGAGAGAGACAGGGATCCCTGGGGATCTGCCGCTGATGGGACAGACTCAAGGACCGGAGTGTAGAGGGCCCAGGCGCTTCCCCCAGAGATCCTGGTGGCAATGGCTGCCTGCAGTGGGTGCACTCCTTGTGTGGTCAGGGGGCTCTCCCCCAGGTAAGAATGGTAAAAGACACCAAGTCGGGAGAACGGGTGAGAAAAGGAAGCCATGGACATTGGGACCTACTAAGTGTGTGTATGTGTGTGTGTGTGTTTGTGTGTGTGTGTGTGTGTGTTCCCCCATGGTAATCAGTATAGTGGTGAATACTTGTTCACATTCGTCCTGTTTTCCATGGGCAATTGAGAGATCCCTAGTTTGTTGTTGTTTGGAGTGGATCTGATCACGGGGGGTTCCTCGAGACATACTCAGGAAAGCTTGTTCTTACCTGCAAAGTGCTCTCCATAAATGTCCACTTTATTTCAGAAAGATAGAGGTTTGAGCGAGAGAAAAACGCTATCCCTTAAAACGTACTTCCCTATGGTGCTGGGGCTCTAGTAGGAGATGTATGAGGCACCTGTTGACAGGGCCTACGGCGGGCTCTGCCCTCTGCTGAGGTCAGGGCAGTGACTTCCATTCAGCTCATTCCCTGGAGGGACTCGCGGGTGGGTGGTGTCTGGGCTGAGTTCGAGGCCCCGGCAGGGTGCGCCAGGGCACCCGCCCCCACCCGAAAGCAAAAGGAGCAGAATCCACGCGGACAGCCAGCTTGCAGGCTTGGCAGCACGCAGAAGGGGCACGCGGACGCCGCGGGCCCTCTGGCTCATGCTGTTCTTGCGCTGGCATTCTGGCGCTGAACTCCCTGGTGCCGCGAGCGGGGCCTGCGGAGAACGAGTGAAAGAGCGAACACTCGCTCCGCTCCGCTCTCTCCGGGACCACGCAGGACGGGCCCGGAAGGGGACAGCGCTGAGGAGGACATGGGACTCGCCTCGAGGGAACGCTGAGGCGGAGCACTGGATCCTGCACGGGGGAGGGGCCTGGCGCACACTTGCTGGAGGCCCGCACACCGGCATGCCTGTGACTGGCCTTGGAGCTTGCCCGAGGCTGGGCCTGCCTAGGAACCCTTTTAGCCCAAGGACGCATGCGCACACGGTTCCCAGCCCCTGTCTCTGCCGCACCTCCACAGCCTGCGCGGGGCGCTCCTTGCTCCCCAGCATGTGTGCATGCGTCCCACACGTGGGCGCGCTCCTGGACCAGGCAGCTGAGAATTAGCTGCCTTGGGCGCCAGGGCTCCAGCGGGTGGGCGTCGTGCGCCAGTCGTGTGCTGCCGCCGCGGAACCCTAGTTCGGCAGCGGCCAGAGGCTGGGGCCCGCGTCAGACCCACATGGCTAGCGACTGGTGGTCCGGAGAAAGCCGAGATTCCAGTCGGTCCTGGGTCAGGATCCTGCTGGCTGAGAACGGTCAAGTGCCGGGGGTCCGGAGGGATGCAGCGGTGGACGAAGGGGAGGGCGCGTTGCAGCCCGTCAGGTTCGGGGCTGCTGCTGCTGCCACACCTGTTCCAGAACGCCAGGCCCAGTGGGAGACTGAGGTGGCCGGCCCAGCAGGAGGACGCGTGGGGCCGCCCGATGACATGATGGTAGTGGGGGAGGTGGTGGTGGTCGGGGCAGAGGAGGGGGTGGAGGCGGCCGCGGAAGACGTGCGTGGACACCAGGAGTGTGTCCAAGAACAGAGCGAGGTGGCCGAGGAGGATGCGGGGAGGGGCAGGCGTTGGAAGAGGAGGAGGAGGAGGAGAAAGAAGACGACGACGACGACGAGCAGGAGGAGTGGGAGGCCAGAGAGGAGGAAGAAGAGGACGTGAAGAAGGAGAAGCAAGAGCAGGAGGAGGAGGAGGAGCCGCAGCCTCGGGAGAAGACGGAGGAGGCAGAGGAGAAGGGCCAGGTAGATGGAGAGGGTGGGATCGGTTCCCGGCAGCCACGGGAACGGCAGCGCCAGGAAGCAGTGCTGCGTCCTGCCACCTGCCAGGACCCACTGACAGCGCTGGCGCTTCTTGAGAGCGAGCTGTGCTCTCTGACGGCCCGAGATACAAGGGCCTTCTGGCGGCTGAAGCGCAGGATGATTGCGAAGCGCAGAGCTGTCTTGGATCCAAGAAGGGCCATCGTCCGGTGCATCCCTGGCTTCTGGGCCCAGGCAGTATCCTTCCCCTGCTGGTGCGGGTCGGCGTGGGCAGTTGTGTGGGCCGTCCGGGAGGAGGGGGCATCCGGGGGATGAGAGCGGGGACAAAGGGCCCTGGCTTCGGGGTTGCCTGGGGCCTGGGCTCAAATGCACACTCAGGGCAGGGGTGCATGATGGCTGGGAGGGCTTGGGTACTCACAGCTCCCCCCTGCTGTTCTGAGCCCGGTGTGAGGTGTACACGTTGCTCTCCATCTCACTGCATCTTAACTATGAAGCGAGTCTCCCTGGCTACGCCTCTTTGTGGAGCACACAGCTCCCTTGACTCAGGTAGATATTGGAAAGATGCATGTGGCCATGAAATGAGCATGCGAAAGAGGCTGCACAGCCCTCGTGACATTCACAGCCTGGGCACTGTCCCAGCGGCAAGGTGCAAGCAGGTAAGGGAGGACACACACACGTGCTTTAGTGTAAGAGTGCCACGAGCATTGGGCGGGATGTAGGAAGCTACACTCTGCAAGGGTGATGAAGGCTGCCTCTAGAGGCCAATATGCAATCAAACACATGCAGAAAAAAGAACGCGTGCAAACACACACACACACACACACACACACACACACACCGAATTTTGCTCTCTGGCTCTCTGCAGCCTTGCCATGTCTCAGTCGTCTGCCTCGTTGTCTGTGCCTTCTGTCTCTCAGACTCACTGTGCCACTCTCTGTGTCTTTGTGTCCTTCCTCGTCCCACCCATCCCTCCCCGTCTGTTTCTGTCTCCCGGATCGTCCTCAGCAAGGAACGTGTACAGGCAGCTTGCCTTGAGCCGTGTGTCTCTGTGTGGACACAAGGGGCTGCTGAAGACACAAGTCTTCATGGCGCTATCCAAAGAGAGATGCCTGTGAGAGGGGTGCCGAACACAAGCAGACACGAGAGGCCACGAGAGGCTGCGCGGCAAATGTAGGCACGGTGAAGACTCAGGCCCCTATCCCCTTCCCGGTGTGGCGCAGAGCGCCGGGGACGTCATGGGACCCCAGTGTCGAGTGTGTCTGGTGGAAGGGCAGGAGCTAGGGGGCTGGGAGCCGAGGGATCCCTGCCCTGACTGTCATGCTCCATTCCAGCCCATTACTCTCAGCCGGGGAAGGCAGGGGTGGCTGGTGGCTCTCCTTGTGTTGCATCTGGAAAGAAGGCTCCTTGACCCAAGCCCGATTCTGAATCATCCCCAATTATCGGCCATCATCGGAGCCCAGGACCAAGACTTGCTCAGCTCTCTGATCCGTTTGGAGGTCAGAGCGGGCAGACTGAGGCTGGGGGCAGGCCCGTCACATTTGGGACTGGAGCAGCAGAGGGAGAGAGGCCATGTTGCTCCTGCTCTGAGCCAGGCAAGGGGCTGCGGGCCCTGCATGACGACGCTGGCTCCTACCTCTCCACTTCCTCGCCGCAGGTGGAGGAAGGCGACCAGCCCAAATACCGCTGCCGGCTGAAGTTTTTCTTTGGGGACAACCCGTACTTCCGGAACGCACTGATCACGAAGCAGTATCACCTTAGCTTTGGCGCTAGGGGTTGAGTCCCAGGATGGTGTGGGACAGGGCGTGGAGAGGACGGGCCAGAGGCAGCAGGGTGCGGGGCGGCTTGCGGAGGGGAGCATCAGCTTCCTGCCTCTCCTCACCCCTTCCCGTAGGCTATCGCGCCTCTCGTTGCACTCCGGTGCAGTGGTTCTGGGATTATGAACGTGGAGAGCCCCGCCGCATGCATGACACCGGCAGCCTCGACTTTTTCCACTGGCTGTGTGAGCCCAGCTGTCCAGGGTCAGACAGCATCGCCGAGGTGGGTCCCCGAGGCGTTCTTCAGCACAGGGATGTGGTGACCCCGGCCTGTGGGGAGAGGGTCGTCAGGCCCGTGCTCATGTGGCCCGTATGCCCCAACAGATCATCATCGAGGACCTGTGGCCCAGTCCCCTGCAGTACTACCGGAGAGAGGAAGGCAGCAGGAGACAGGCAGCTGTGACGAGGACTTGGTGAGAAGCCCAGGGCCTGGGTGCTGACACGTGTGTTGTGCGGGCAAGGGACCGTCGTGTCGGCGGTGGTGGGGAAACTGAGGCTCACGGGAGCCTGGGGCGCGGGTCTCCTGGGCAGCAGGTGGGAGGATGAGAAGGGGAACCCGCCGGAAGTCAGCGGCACACACATCCGGGAGGTCGATCCCTGCGAGCCCAGAGCAGCGGGGCTGAGGGCCTCCATCTCCACGGTGAACTCTGGAGAAGCGAGGCTTGTCCAACACGCATACCCACCTGTGGCTGTCCGCCACTCTCTGCTGGGGCTCCTCGCGCTTCTTCAGTGTGCCATGGCCGGCCAGGCTTTGGGACCGGGGCTCCCGTGTCTCGGAGCGCTACTGCGCTTTGTATCCGGGTCTACCCTCCGTTTCCCTCTCCACCCCAGGCCCCGCCACCACCACTATGCCGTTCTTGGCAACCATGCAAGCTGGAATCGAAGGGGGCTGGATTAGAAGCCGTGCCTGAAGAAGGGCAACAGGGGTCCCCAGAGGGCGAGGCACACCATTGAGCCCGTCTCTGCCATCTGTGGATTGATTCCTTTTCACCTGTCTCTGCCTGTTGTGTGTGTGCACCTGTGTGTAGGCCTGCGGCGCTTCGGTGTGCACGTGCCCACGTGTCAGTGTCACTCCATGTGTGTGGACAGGAAGAGCACAGGCCGTCCACAGCTGCCGTGTCGAACCGATCCAGGACGCCTCGGCGGCAGGGAGAGTGGGCGCAACAGTGTCCTTTGCCCTGTGCCTGCACGGCAGACCCGTGGGGAAAGGATGCCAGCTGGAGGCCCGGAAGCTGATCCCCCATGTGTCTGGAATGATCCTGCATGAGACCAAAGGAAGCAACAAGTTCTTAGGTGTGAGCCTGTGTGAATTTGATGGGGGACACGGGAAGGGACGAAAGGGAAGTGATCTCCCTGGGACCTTGGGCACGGCTGCGGCGGAGAGTTAGTGTGGAGGGGAGCTGTGCACGACTTGGGGACGGCAGGGCGTGACACGCATCGCGGTGGTGTCCTTCGCGGGCAGCGTCTGGGAGGAGGGAAAAGAGGCAGTCCTCTTAGGCGGAGACTGTTCTATGGGGCGGAGCAGAGGCGTAGGGGAGGGGCTGCCCAGCGTGTCCCAGTCAGTCCATGGGCTCCTGGACTGTGAGGCCATGGGCTGTGGAGGGCCAGGGCCAGGGTGCCTCCTCCCAGAGAAGTGTCCAGGGCCTGTTCAGATACTGCCCAGGGATAACGCCTACAGTCAGGGCCAGAAAGAAGGGCCTGAGTCCCAGGAGCACTCAGGGGTGCCGGCTTCTCAGAGTCCCGGCCGGCAAGGCCTCGCCCGCCTGACCCTCCCATTGCCCCGTTGGTCCTTAGCTGTGTGCCCAGACAGTGTGAACAGCTGGGTTATGTGTGCGGGGCAAAAGCAGGGGTCACCTGATGGCAGGAGGGATGCCTATGAGCGGGATTTCTCAGGGACAGCACGTGGGACAGTGGAGGTGCCGCTTGAGTCTGCGTGAGTGTGTGCAGGTACGTGTGGAGTGTGTGCACGCCATCTGTTTCCCCGCTCGAGTGTGGGCGTGCAGAGGAGTGTGAAAGGGCGCGGCCTTGTGTCTTTGGGTCTATGAGTGTGTGTGTAGGCCAATGGGCAGTGAAGGAGAGAGACAGGGATCCCTGGGGATCTGCCGCTGATGGGACAGACTCAAGGACCGGAGTGCAGTGGGCCCAGGCGCTTCCCCCAGAGATCCTGGTGGCAATGGCTGCCTGCAGTGGGTGCACTCCTTGTGTGGTCAGGGGGCTCTCCCCCAGGTAAGAATGGTAAAAGACACTAAGTCGGGAGAACGGGTGAGAAAAGGAAGTCATGGACATTGGGACCTACTAAGTGTGTGTATGTGTGTGTGTGTGTGTGTGTGTGTGTGTGTGTGTCTGTGTGTTCCCCCATGGTAATCAGTATAGTGGTGAATACTTGTTCACATTCGTCCTGTTTTCCATGGGCAATTGAGAGATCCCTAGTTTGTTGTTGTTTGGAGTGGATCTGATCACGGGGGGTTCCTCGAGACACACTCAGGAAAGCTTGTTCTAACCTGCAAAGTGCTCTCCATAAATGTCCACTTTATTTCAGAAAGATAGAGGTCTGAGCGAGAGAAAAACGCTATCCCTTAAAACGTACTTCCCTATGGTGCTGGGGCTCTAGTAGGAGATGTATGAGGCACCTGTTGACAGGGCCTACGGCAGGCTCTGCCCTCTGCTGAGGTCAGGGCAGTGACTTCCATTCAGCTCATTCCCTGGAGGGACTCGCGGGTGGGTGGTGTCTGGGCTGAGTTCGAGGCCCCGGCAGGGTGCGCCAGGGCACCCGCCCCCACCCGAAAGCAAAAGGAGCAGAATCCACGCGGACAGCCAGCTTGCAGGCTTGGCAGCACGCAGAAGGGGCACGCGGACGCCGCGGGCCCTGAGGCTCATGCTGTTCTTGCGCTGGCATTCTCGCGCTGAACTCCCTGGTGCCGCGAGCGGGGCCTGCGGAGAACGAGTGAAAGAGCGACCACTCGCTCCGCTCCGCTCTCTCCGGGACCACGCAGGACGGGCCCGGAAGGGGACAGCGCTGAGGAGGACATGGGACTCGCCTCGAGGGAACGCTGAGGTGGAGCACTGGATCCTGCACGGGGGAGGGGCCTGGCGCACACTTGCTGGAGGCCCGCACACCGGCATGCCTGTGACTGGCCTTGGAGCTTGCCCAAGGCTGGGCCTGCCTAGGAACCCTTTTGGCCCAAGGACGCATGCGCACACGGTTCCCAGCCCCTGTCTCTGCCGCACCTCCACAGCCTGCGCGGGGCGCTCCTTGCTCCCCAGCATGTGTGCATGCGTCCCACACGTGGGCGCGCTCCTGGACCAGGCAGCTGAGAATTAGCTGCCTTGGGCGCCAGGGCTCCAGCGGGTGGGCGTCGTGCGCCAGTCGTGTGCTGCCGCCGGGGAACCCTAGTTCGGCAGCGGCCAGAGGCTGGGGCCCGCGTCAGACCCACATGGCTAGCGACTGGTGGTCCGGAGAAAGCCGAGATTCCAGTCGGTCCTGGGTCAGGATCCTGCTGGCTGAGAACGGTCAAGTGCCGGGGGTCCGGAGGGATGCAGCGGTGGACGAAGGGGAGGGCGCGTTGCAGCCCGTCAGGTTCGGGGCTGCTGCTGCTGCCACACCTGTTCCAGAACGCCAGGCCCAGTGGGAGAGTGAGGTGGCCGGCCCAGCAGGAGGACGCGTGGGGCCGCCCGATGACATGATGCTAGTGGGGGAGGTGGTGGTGGTCGGGGCAGAGGAGGGTGTGGAGGCGGCCGCGGAAGACGTGCGTGGACACCAGGAGTGTGTCCAAGAACAGAGCGAGGTGGCCGAGGAGGATGCGGGGAGGGGCAGGCGTTGGAAGAGGAGGAGGAGGAGGAGAAAGAAGACGACGACGACGACGAGCAGGAGGAGTGGGAGGCCAGAGAGGAGGAAGAAGAGGACGTGAAGCAGGAGAAGCAAGAGCAGGAGGAGGAGGAGGAGGAGGAGCGGCAGCCTCGGGAGAAGACGGAGGAGGCAGAGGAGAAGGGCCAGGTAGATGGAGAGGGTGGGATCGGTTCGCGGCAGCCACGGGAACGGCAGCGCCAGGAAGCAGTGCTGCGTCCTGCCACCTCCCAGGACCCACTGACAGCGCTGGCGCTTCTTGAGAGCGAGCTGTGCTCTCTGACGGCCCGAGATACAAGGGCCTTCTGGCGGCTGAAGCGCAGGATGATTGCGAAGCGCAGAGCTGTCTTGGATCAAAGAAGGGCCATCGTCCGGTGCATCCCTGGCTTCTGGGCCCAGGCAGTATCCTTCCCCTGCTGGTGCGGGTCGGCGTGGGCAGTTGTGTGGGCCGTCCGGGAGGAGGGGGCATCTGGGGGATGAGAGCGGGGACAAAGGGCCCTGGCTTCAGGGTTGCCTGGGGCCTGGGCTCAAATGCACACTCAGGGCAGGGGTGCATGATGGCTGGGAGGGCTTGGGTACTCACAGCTCCCCGCTGCTGTTCTGAGCCCGGTGTGAGGTGTACACGTTGCTCTCCATCTCACTGCATCTTAACTATGAAGCGAGTCTCCCTGGCTACGCCTCTTTGTGGAGCACACAGCTCCCTTGACTCAGGTAGATATTGGAAAGATGAATGTGGCCATGAAATGAGCATGCTTAAGAGGCTGCACAGCCCTCGTGACATTCACAGCCTGTGCACTGTCCAAGCGGCAAGGTGCAAGCAGGTAAGGGAGGACACACACACGTGCTTTAGTGTAAGAGTGCCACGAGCATTGGGCGGGATGTAGGAAGCTACACTCTGCAAGGGTGATGAAGGCTGCCTCTAGAGGCCAATATGCAATCAAACACATGCAGAAAAAAGAACGCGTGCAAACACACACACACACACACACACACACACACACACACACACCGAATTTTGCTCTCTGGCTCTCTGCAGCCTTGCCATGTCTCAGTCGTCTGCCTCGTTGTCTGTGCCTTCTGTCTCTCAGACTCACTGTGCCACTCTCTGTGTCTTTGTGTCCTTCCTCTTCCCACCCATCCCTCCCCGTCTGTTTCTGTCTCCCGGATCGTCCTCAGCAAGGAACGTGTACAGGCGGCTTGCCTTGAGCCGTGTGTCTCTGTCTGGACACAAGGGGCTGCTGAAGACACAAGGCGTCATGGCGCTATCCAAAGAGAGACGCCTGTGAGAGGGGTGCCGAACACAAGCAGACACGAGAGGCCACGAGAGGCTGCGCGGCAAATGTAGGCACGGTGAAGACTCAGGCCCCTATCCCCTTCCCGGTGTGGCGCAGAGCGCCGGGGACGTCATGGGACCCCAGTGTCGAGTGTGTCTGGTGGAAGGGCAGGAGCTGAGGGGGCTGGGAGCCGAGGGATCCCTGCCCTGACTGTCATGCTCCATTCCAGCCCATTACTCTCAGCCGGGGAAGGCAGGGGTGGCTGGTGGCTCTCCTTGTGTTGCATCTGGAAAGAAGGCTCCTTGACCCAAGCCCGATTCTGAATCATCCCCAATTATCGGCCATCATCGGAGCCCAGGACCAAGACTTGCTCAGCTCTCTGATCCGTTTGGAGGTCAGAGCGGGCAGACTGAGGCTGGGGGCAGGCCCGTCACATTTGGGACTGGAGCAGGAGAGGGAGAGAGGCCATGTTGCTCCTGCTCTGAGCCAGGCAAGGGGCTGCGGGCCCTGCATGACGACGCTGGCTCCTACCTCTCCACTTCCTCGCCGCAGGTGGAGGAAGGCGACCAGCCCAAATACCGCTGCCGGCTGAAGTTTTTCTTTGGGGACAACCCGTACTTCCGGAACGCACTGATCACGAAGCAGTATCACCTTAGCTTTGGCGCTAGGGGTTGAGTCCCAGGATGGTGTGGGACAGGGCGTGGAGAGGACGGGCCAGAGGCAGCAGGGTGCGGGGCGGCTTGCGGAGGGGAGCATCAGCTTCCTGCCTCTCCTCACCCCTTCCCGTAGGCTATCGCGCCTCTCGTTGCACTCCGGTGCAGTGGTTCTGGGATTATGAACGTGGAGAGCCCCGCCGCATGCATGACACCGGCAGCCTCGACTTTTTCCACTGGCTGTGTGAGCCCAGCTGCCCAGGGTCAGACAGCATCGCCGAGGTGGGTCCCCGAGGCGTTCTTCAGCACAGGGATGTGGTGACCCCGGCCTGTGGGGAGAGGGTCGTGAGGCCCGTGCTCATGTGGCCCGTATGCCCCAACAGATCATCATCGAGGACCTGTGGCCCAGTCCCCTGCAGTACTACCGGAGAGAGGAAGGCAGCAGGAGACAGGCAGCTGTGACGAGGACTTGTCGGTGAGAAGCCCAGGGCCTGGGTGCTGACACGTGTGTTGTGCGGGCAAGGGACCGTCGTGTCGGCGGTGGTGGGGAAACTGAGGCTCACGGGAGCCTGGGGCGCGGGTCTCCTGGGCAGCAGGTGGGAGGATGAGAAGGGGAACCCGCCGGAAGTCAGCGGCACACACATACGGGAGGTCGATCCCTGCGAGCCCAGAGCAGCGGGGCTGAGGGCCTCCATCTCCACGGTGAACTCTGGAGAAGCGAGGCTTGTCCAACACGCATACCCACCTGTGGCTGTCCGCCACTCTCTGCTGGGGCTCCTCGCGCTTCTTCAGTGTGCCATGGCCGGCCAGGCTTTGGGACCGGGGCTCCCGTGTCTCGGAGCGCTACTGCGCTTTGTATCCGGGTCTACCCTCCGTTTCCCTCTCCACCCCAGGCCCCGCCACCACCACTCTGCCGTTCTTGGCAACCATGCAAGCTGGAATCGAAGGGGGCTGGATTAGAAGCCGTGCCTGAAGAAGGGCAACAGGGGTCCCCAGAGGGCGAGGCACACCATTGAGCCCGTCTCTGCCATCTGTGGATTGATTCCTTTTCATCTCTCTCTGCCTGTTGTGTGTGTGCACCTGTGTGTAGGCCTGCGGCGCTTCGGTGTGCACGTGCCCACGTGTCAGTGTCACTCCATGTGTGTGGACGGGAAGAGCACAGGCCGTCCACAGCTGCCGTGTCGAACCGATCCAGGACGCCTCGGCGGCAGGGAGAGTGGGCGCAACAGTGTCCTTTGCCCTGTGCCTGCACGGCAGACCCGTGGGGAAAGGATGCCAGCTGGAGGCCCGGAAGCTGATCCCCCATGTGTCTGGAATGATCCTGCATGAGACCAAAAGGAAGCAACAAGTTCTTAGGTGTGAGCCTGTGTGAATTTGATGGGGGACACGGGAAGGGACGAAAGGGAAGTGATCTCCCTGGGACCTTGGGCACGGCTGCGGCGGAGAGTTAGTGTGGAGGGGAGCTGTGCACGACTTGGGGACGGCAGGGCGTGACACGCATCGCGGTGGTGTCCTTCGCGGGCAGCGTCTGGGAGGAGGGAAAAGAGGCAGTCCTCTTAGGCGGAGACTGTTCTATGGGGCGGAGCAGAGGCGTAGGGGAGGGGCTGCCCAGCGTGTCCCAGTCAGTCCATGGGCTCCTGGACTGTGAGGCCATGGGCTGCGGAGGGCCAGGGCCAGGGTGCCTCCTCCCAGAGAAGTGTCCAGGGCCTGTTCAGATACTGCCCAGGGATAACGCCTACAGTCAGGGCCAGAAGGAAGGGCCTGAGTCCCAGGAGCACTCAGGGGTGCCGGCTTCTCAGAGTCCCGGCCGGCAAGGCCTCGCCCGCCTGACCCTCCCATTGCCCCGTTGGTCCTTAGCTGTGTGCCGAGACAGTGTGAACAGCTGGGTGATGTGTGCGGGGCAAAAGCAGGGGTCACCTGATGGCAGGAGGGATGCCTGTGAGCGGGATTTCTCAGGGACAGCACGTGGGACAGTGGAGGTGCCGCTTGAGTCTGCGTGAGTGTGTGCAGGTACGTGTGGAGTGTGTGCACGCCATCTGTTTCCCCGCTCGAGTGTGGGCGTGCAGAGGAGTGTGAAAGGGCGCGGCCTTGTGTCTTTGGGTCTACTGAGTGTGTGTGTAGGCCAATGGGCAGTGAAGGAGAGAGACAGGGATCCCTGGGGATCTGCCGCTGATGGGACAGACTCAAGGACCGGAGTGCAGAGGGCCCAGGCGCTTCCCCCAGAGATCCTGGTGGCAATGGCTGCCTGCAGTGGGTGCACTCCTTGTGTGGTCAGGGGGCTCTCCCCCAGGTAAGAATGGTAAAAGACACCAAGTCGGGAGAACGGGTGAGAAAAGGAAGTCATGGACATTGGGACCTACTAGTGTGTGTATGTGTGTGTGTGTGTGTGTGTGTGTGTGTGTGTGTTGTGTGTTCCCCCATGGTAATCAGTATAGTGGTGAATACTTGTTCACAATCGTCCTGTTTTCCATGGGCAATTGAGAGATCCCTAGTTTGTTGTTGTTTGGAGTGGATCTGATCACGGGGGGTTCCTCGAGACACACTCAGGAAAGCTTGTTCTTACCTGCAAAGTGCTCTCCATAAATGTCCACTTTATTTCAGAAAGATAGAGGTTTGAGCGAGAGAAAAACGCTATCCCTTAAAACGTACTTCCCTATGGTGCTGGGGCTCTAGTAGGAGATGTATGAGGCACCTGTTGACAGGGCCTACGGCGGGCTCTGCCCTCTGCTGAGGTCAGGGCAGTGACTTCCATTCAGCTCATTCCCTGGAGGGACTCGCGGGTGGGTGGTGTCTGGGCTGAGTTCGAGGCCCCGGCAGGGTGCGCCAGGGCACCCGCCCCCACCCGAAAGCGAAAGGAGCAGAATCCACGCGGACAGCCAGCTTGCAGGCTTGGCAGCACGCAGAAGGGGCACGCGGACGCCGCGGGCCCTCTGGCTCATGCTGTTCTTGCGCTGGCATTCTCGCGCTGAACTCCCTGGTGCCGCGAGCGGGGCCTGCGGAGAACGAGTGAAAGAGCGAACACTCGCTCCGCTCCGCTCTCTCCGGGACCACGCAGGACGGGCCCGGAAGGGGACAGCGCTGAGGAGGACGTGGGACTCGCCTCGAGGGAACGCTGAGGTGGAGCACTGGATCCTGCACGGGGGAGGGGCCTGGCGCACACTTGCTGGAGGCCCGCACACCGGCATGCCTGTGACTGGCCTTGGAGCTTGCCCGAGGCTGGGCCTGCCTAGGAACCCTTTTGGCCCAAGGACGCATGCGCACACGGTTCCCAGGCCCAGTCTCTGCCGCACCTCCACAGCCTGCGCGGGGCGCTCCTTGCTCCCCAGCATGTGTGCATGCGTCCCACACGTGGGCGCGCTCCTGGACCAGGCAGCTGAGAATTAGCTGCCTTGGGCGCCAGGGCTCCAGCGGGTGGGCGTCGTGCGCCAGTCGTGTGCTGCCGCCGCGGACCCCTAGTCCGGCAGCGGCCAGAGGCTGGGGCCCGCGTCAGACCCACATGGCTAGCGACTGGTGGTCCGGAGAAAGCCGAGATTCCAGTCGGTCCTGGGTCAGGATCCTGCTGGCTGAGAACGGTCAAGTGCCGGGGGTCCGGAGGGATGCAGCGGTGGACGAAGGGGAGGGCGCGTTGCAGCCCGTCAGGTTCGGGGCTGCTGCTGCTGCCACACCTGTGCCAGAACGCCAGGCCCAGTGGGAGAGTGAGGTGGCCGGCCCAGCAGGAGGACGCGTGGGGCCGCCCGAAGACATGATGGTAGTGGGGGAGGTGGTGGTGATCGGGGCAGAGGAGGGTGTGGAGGCGGCCGCGGAAGACGTGCGTGGACACCAGGAGTGTGTCCAAGAACAGAGCGAGGTGGCCGAGGAGGATGCGGGGAGGGGCAGGCGTTGGAAGAGGAGGAGGAGGAGGAGAAAGAAGACGACGACGACGACGAGCAGGAGGAGTGGGAGGCCAGAGAGGAGGAAGAAGAGGACGTGAAGAAGGAGAAGCAAGAGCAGGAGGAGGAGGAGGAGCCGCAGCCTCGGGAGAAGACGGAGGAGGCAGAGGAGAAGGGCCAGGTAGATGGAGAGGGTGGGATCGGTTCCCGGCAGCCACGGGAACGGCAGCGCCAGGAAGCAGTGCTGCGTCCTGCCACCTGCCAGGACCCACTGACAGCGCTGGCGCTTCTTGAGAGCGAGCTGTGCTCTCTGACGGCCCGAGATACAAGGGCCTTCTGGCGGCTGAAGTGCAGGATGATTGCGAAGCGCAGAGCTGTCTTGGATCAAAGAAGGGCCATTGTCTGGTGCATCCCTGGCTTCTGGGCCCAGGCAGTATCCTTCCCCTGTTGGTGCGGGTCGGCGTGGGCAGTTGTGTGGGCCGTCCGGGAGGAGGGGGCATCTGGGGGATGAGAGCGGGGACAAAGGGCCCTGGCTTCAGGGTTGCCTGGGGCCTGGGCTCAAATGCACACTCAGGGCAGGGGTGCATGATGGCTGGGAGGGCTTGGGTACTCACAGCTCCCCCCTGCTGTTCTGAGCCCGGTGTGAGGTGTACACGTTGCTCTCCATCTCACTGCATGTTAACTATGAAGCGAGTCTCCCTGGCTACGCCTCTTTGTGGAGCACACAGCTCCCTTGACTCAGGTAGATATTGGAAAGATGCATGTGGCCATGAAATGAGCATGCGAAAGAGGCTGCACAGCCCTCGTGACATTCACAGCCTGGGCACTGTCCAAGGGGCAAGGTGCAAGCAGGTAAGGGAGGACACACACACGTGCTTTAGTGTAAGAGTGCCACGAGCATTGGGCGGGATGTAGGAAGCTACACTCTGCAAGGGTGATGAAGGCTGCCTCTAGAGGCCATATGCAATCAAACACATGCAGAAAAAAGAACGCGTGCAAACACACACACACACACACACACACACACACCGCGAATTTTGCTCTCTGGCTCTCTGCAGCCTTGCCATGTCTCAGTCGTCTGCCTCGTTGTCTGTGCCTTCTGTCTCTCAGACTCACTGTGCCACTCTCTGTGTCTTTGTGTCCTTCCTCTTCCCATCCATCCCTCCCCGTCTGTTTCTGTCTCCCGGATCGTCCTCAGCAAGGAACGTGTACAGGCGGCTTGCCTTGAGCCGTGTGTCTCTGTGTGGACACAAGGGGCTGCTGAAGACACAAGGCGTCATGGCGCTATCCAAAGAGAGACGCCTGTGAGAGGGGTGCCGAACACAAGCAGACACGAGAGGCCACGAGAGGCTGCGCGGCAAATGTAGGCACGGTGAAGACTCAGGCCCCTATCTCCTTCCCGGTGTGGCGCAGAGCGCCGGGGACGTCATGGGACCCCAGTGTCGAGTGTGTCTTGTGGAAGGGCAGGAGCTGAGGGGGCTGGGAGCCGAGGGATCCCTGCCCTGACTGTCATGCTCCATTCCAGCCCATTACTCTCAGCCGGGGAAGGCAGGGGTGGCTGGTGGCTCTCCTTGTGTTGCATCTGGAAAGAAGGCTCCTTGTCCCAAGCCCGATTCTGAATCATCCCCAATTATCGGCCATCATCGGAGCCCAGGACCAAGACTTGCTCAGCTCTCTGATCCGTTTGGAGGTCAGAGCGGGCAGACTGAGGCTGGGGACAGGCCCGTCACATTTGGGACTGGAGCAGCAGAGGGAGAGAGGCCATGTTGCTCCTGCTCTGAGCCAGGCAAGGGGCTGCGGGCCCTGCATGACGACGCTGGCTCCTACCTCCCCACTTCCTCGCCGCAGGTGGAGGAAGGCGACCAGCCCAAATACCGCTGCCGGCTGAAGTTTTTCTTTGGGGACAACCCGTACTTCCGGAACGC
>JAESUZ010004204.1:0-169537 GCA_017311185.1 Proteles cristata cristata
CAGGTGCAGGTGTGTGTGGGGGTCCAGGTGCAGGTGGGGGGCCCAAGTGCAGGTGTGTGTGTGGTCCAGGTGCGGGTGTGTGTGTGGGGTCCAGGTGCAGGTGGGAGGGACCCGGGTGCAGGTGTGTGTGGGGGGTCCAGGTGCAGGTGGGGGGGCCCCGGGTGCAGGTGTGGCAGGGATGGGAGCCCAGCTCCAGGTGGCTCCTCCCTTGTCCTGCAGATGCCGTCTTCCCACCGTGTCCTCAGTGGTGGTACTGTGTGCGTGTGCGTCCTGCTCCGTGTCTCACAAGGGCAGCAGAGTAGACGGGGCCCCCCCCGCAGGCCTCACTGCACCTCATCACCTCCATAGGGCGCTGCCTCCACACAGAGCCCCGTCCTGCGGTGCCGGGGGCCTGGGCTCCCCCTGTGGTTTGGGGACACACGGGCAGTGAAGGCTGTTACCTGCTGTTCCTGGCGATGTTCACTGTGACCGCCTGGTCGATGTGGGGTCTGCCAGGTTTATCCCCTGTGAACTTACTGTTGTTCCCTTTGCAAATTTTGAGCGTCCCGTGGAGGAGAGCACGAAACTACACAGCTGCTCTTTGTCTCATCATATTTCACCATGAATTTTATCTTCCGTTGGTGGTTACTGTCTGTAAAAATTAGTGCTGTACTGTTTGCCTAAAGGCGATTTTCCATTTTTTTCATTGCTTCTACATTTGTTGAGTGGAGTTCTATTATGAGGACAAGTTACTATTTATGGGACCAATTACTTATTTATATCGATATGACTCATGGATGTTTATTTTATTCTCTGGGTTATAATCCAGTGCTCTGACCATCCGGAGCTTTCTTCAGTTGGCTCCTGTGTCCTGTTGATAGGCCGTCCTTGATTTTGAGTCTTTCCGTAACGTTAGAGGCATTCTAGGCTCGTGGAAGGAACTGTTTCTCCGGGGAGCCCTGCTTTGGTTTCCTGGGGGCTGGTGTTTAAACACCAGTGTCTGGGTGCTGGGGGTGCTCACGTCTGCTGGGGTGCCACTGCTGCTTGGCGCTCGGAGCGGACAGAGCGGCAAGCGTGTGAATGTACACACAAGCAAGCTCCGCCCGGTGAACGGGTCTGTATCCGTGTGTCTGTACGTGTGGTGTCCTCCTCCTGACAGCTGTGTGCAGCCTGAGACCCAGGCGCCTTTGGGGCTTCTCTACATGCCCTTCTTTCCCCGAGTTAGAAACCCTGCTGCCGTGATTCTCAGTGTTTTCCTGTATTCGTTCAAGCCCGGTGCACGTGTGGAGTAACCCCGGGGTTGCTGAGCCATTCCCTGCGGGAAGCGAATGTGCTAACTGTACGCCGTGCGGTTCTCACTTTTGTCGACGCGAGCCAGACTGGTTTCCCTCCCTTCAGAGTGGCCTCATGATTCCCTTGTGACACAGGTTTGGCTGTGCTTGTTTGCATTGCACGATGGTCCTGTTGTGGCCGAGCTTACTGGCTGACCTATTTGGGGGGGTGTGGAGGCAGCCCCACATGGTCCTCAGGTGAGATGTATAAGGCAGGTGCCCAGGGGCTCCACTGTGGGGCCCTATTCACCTCTCTGGGGTCCCTTCCGCGCCTCTGCTGCACGTGGCCATTTGCGCTGTTGCTCACATTTGCGTTAGGAACGATTTGTTGCAGGGAATGCCTTGTGCACCTGCCCCTTCCTCTGGGGAGTTTATGTCTTCTTGGAAGTGGGCCCCCCAGGCCTGACTCTTCCCTCTCTCATGCTGTCCTCTGGCCGTGTCCAGGGGCCACAGAGTGACAGACTGTGGAGAGAGGGAGATGCTCGCTCCCTGCCAGGGCGCTGACTCTGAGAATGAACGCTCTGGTCCAGTTCTGTTCTTCCACCTCTCTTGAGATCCACGTGGGCGTTTAATTCGTCTTTGAAGGTGCAACGCTCTGAGCTGTCAGCCACAAGCAACGAGGAACGGGTTTTACAGATTGGGTACCTCGCTACGGTTTGGGCAGTGGCAAAGCCAAATGAAAGTGCATTCCTGCCCCGCGGCAGGGGGTCCGGAAGCAAGAGGTGTAGATGGCTCTGCTGGGCCACCTGAGTGCAGACTTGGTGTGTCTCGGGCCCCTGGCGGACGGTGGTGGAGGTGTGACCCGGGCCCTGGCGGGCGGTTGGTGTGACCGGCCCTGGCTGACCATGGTGGGAGGTGTGACCCGGGCTCCTGGCGGACGGTGGTGGAGGTGTGACCTGGCCCTGGCGGACGGCGGTGGAGGACCAGGCCCTGGTGGACGGTGGTGGAGGTGTGACCTGGGCCCTGGCGGACGGCGGTGGGAGGTGTGACCCAGGCCCTGGTGGACGGTGGTGGAGGTGTGACCTGGGCCCTGGCGGACGGCGGTGGGAGGTGTGACCCGGGCCCTGGTGGACGGTGGTGGAGGTGTGACCTGGGCCCTGGCGGATGGCGGTGGGAGGTGTGACCTGGGCCCTGGCAGATGGTGGTAGAGGTGGCTTTGAGGGCAGTTGAAAGCCACCAGAGCTTCAGATGGAGGGGACTGTTGGTGTCCTTTTCAGAAACACGTTCTCTTCTGCTTTAAGGATACCCTTCAGGCTTCTAGATGCAAGCAGCTACAGAGAGAGCATTTGGAGCGGCATCTCTCTGTTGTAGAAGCTTTGTTGTCTTCCACTGGCCCTTGATGCTCTCTTGCCCTTAGCATCCTGACGGGCCCAGAAGACAGTGAGAAGTGTGTGTATGTGTGTGTGTGTGTGGAGGGCATGGTGCAGACACTTCCAGAGTCTCCGAGGCAGCTTGCATTCCGGGTGTGCTGGTCTTGATCTGGTGCTCAGGGCAGCAGTGCTGGATGGCTGGTAGAAGTCTGCGTTTGTGTCTTCTGTGAAGTCGGAAGGTGCCAGTTTCAAAACCAGAGAAAAAGAAAGGGCAGATTAAAATGCGGTCCCTGTTTTAATGGTTGGTTACTGTAGTTATTTTTAAAAGAAAAAGGTTTTGAGCAAAGACTCTCGTCTTGAGGAGAGGCGGAGAGGCAGAGAGGAATTTTTATCGTGCCCAAAGAGGATGGTAATTGAGGCTTGTCTTCGCCAGGCATTCTCTAGGGTTTTGGGGCTTTTTCTTTTGAAGGCTGCTTTTGCATTTCTGAGGATGTTTTTGGAAGCAGGCTTTTTTGAATTAAAGTGATTTGTCTGATGGGAAGCGTTTTCCGAGGAGGCCTGCACCAGCGCACTGTGTGGGGCAAGCTCCGGAAGAACGCGGAGCGCAGAGGGCCTCCCCGACTCCGCCGGGAAGGCGTGGCCTGGAGCCTGCAGCACTTTCATTCCGGCGACAGGGCTGAGACCCGAGGCCCAGGGTCGAGGCGCAGAGTGGGGTGTGGGCTCGGAGGGATCTCCAAGGGGTGGTGGAGGCGGGCCGGGCCTGGAGCCCCTTAGAGGAGGCCTCATTAGCCCCCCGGCCCCCCGCCCGCAGTGTGGAGTCTGTTACCCAGGGTGCTGAGCGCGGCTGGTTTCTCTGGAAGGTCGGAACAGGACACTGGGGAGCCCAGTCTGTGTTCGGACGCCGGGCCCTGGCACATGCGTGGGAGACGTGTGTTGGGGGCGTGCCTAGGGGCCAGTGCTCTCTCGTCCTGGGGCTCCGGCACGGCCGGGGCCTTCCCAGTGCCCTCCGGGTGCTGACTGGTTCTGTTAGGCTTCTGTCCTAAGCCCGGCAGAGTCCCCCCCACCCCGCGCGAGTGCCCGCTGGACTGTCTGGGGACATGTTAGTCAGCACACCAGTGCCTCGTCGGCCAGGGCTGAGCGGCGCCAGGCTCACCCGGCTGAGCCCCCGGCCCTCACGTCCCCAAGGCACAACAAGGTGCAGACACGCTGAGGCACATGTGGGGTCTGGGGTCGGCCCCGAGGACTTGCTGGTCCTCAGGCGGTGGTCACCCGCCTCCTTCACTCCCCTCATGTTCACGAGCTGCATCTTGTCAGGGCGTCCCCACCGCCATGCTGTTGTCACGGGCCGTCCTGTGCGTCCCGTGCCTCTGCCCTTTCAATGCGCAGAGCGCCCCCTCCCCCCGAGTTCTGCTCGCCGCCGCGTCACTGCCCCCGTGTGAGTGCCACGTAGCGCTGTGTGCACGGTTTGGCTCTTTCCTGGTTTGGGCTGTGAAAGAGTCACTTTTCTGTGATTCTTAAACTGTGACCATCAAAAAAAAAAAAAAAAAAAAAAAAAAAGGGGGCGCCTGGGGCTTAGCTTCAGTTAAGCGTCCGACTTTGGCTATGGTCATGATCTCGCGGTTCGGTTCGAGCCCCTGTCGGGCTCTGTGCTGGACGGCCAGCTCAGAGCCTGGAGCCTATTTCAGTCTGTGACTCCCCCTCTCTGACCCTCCCTGCTCACGCTGTCTCCCTTTCTCCTAGAAATTAAAAAAAAAAAAAAAAAAAAAAAACTAAAAAAAAAAAATTAAACTGTGACCATCAGAGCCAGATGCAGAAGAGGTGCAGGTGTGTGGCTCGACTCTGCTCCGGGGCGCGAGCCCTCCCAGTGGGTCGTGGCGTGCAGCTGTTACTTCTCTCAGATTCGTTCTGAGCGAGAAACACAGTCATTGTCTTACGGTCACTCTTTGGTGTTTTAGGGATATTCTTGCCTTACAGACTGTGGTGGAAGCCATGGTGCCCACACAGGGCCATTTAGAAAAACAGCGCGCACACATGTATAAACATACATACATGCCTGCGTATACACACAGGTGCACATACATGCATGAACACAAAGGCACACATACATGGACATACATGCACATGCGCACACACATGCATGCACACAATGCACAGGCACATATGTCGTGCACGCACATGGACACGTGCATATTTACACCAGGTGCACACGCACACACATACGTGCGCACAGGCATGCACATGCACACATGTGGACACATGCATACACGTGCACATAGCACATGTGTGCCTGCATACGTATACATGCAGGCACACATACACGCACACACCTGGACACACATGCACACGAGGCGCACACATGCATACACATGTGCACCCAGGCACACATATATGCACAAACCTGGACACACGTGCACACAAGGTGCACATGCACACATGCATGCATTGCACACAGGCACACAGCACACACGTGTACACATACGTAGGCACATACAGGCACACATACATGCAACACGTGGACATGTGCACACACAGCACACACAGGCACACATACATGCACAAACCTGGACACATGTGCACATGCATGCATTGCACACAGGCACACAGCACACACGTGTACGTGTACATAGGCACATACATGCAACACATGTGCACACACACAGGCACCCACCCGCACATGTAGCCCAGCATGGTTGAAACCCCACCAGCTGCCATAAGCAGCGTTCACGTTTTTTTTTTTTTTTTTTTTCCTAGGAGAGAGAGAGAGACAGCGTGGGCAGGGGAGGGTCAGAGAGAGAGGGAGTCACAGACTGAAACAGGCTCCAGGCTCTGAGCTGGCAGTCAGCACAGAGCCCGACGCGGGGCTTGAACCCACAAACCGCGAGATCATGACCTGAGCGAAAGTCGGACGCTCAACCGACCAAGCCACCCAGGCGCCCCAACAGCGTTCACGTTTTGATGTGCTCTCCTTAAAAGCTTCTGCAGCTAAACTCGTGGGCTGTACACGCAGTTTCTTGTAAGTGGGGAACGCTCTCCCTGTTTTCAGTTAACGTGCATGTTTCCATGCCAGTAATGAAACACTGTAAGACATTTTCATGGCTGCGTTACTGTGGATCTCTTTGTGGTTGTTCTGTGGCTACACACCGTTTTGTGTTTTCATTATCGTAGACAACACCAAAATGAGCTGTCCGTGTTCCTGTTCTGTTACCGCTTTCGGAGAACATCTTCAAGTTGCTCCGTTAATGTCTGCACGTTATTCTTCCACTTTACACTTTATCGTGGATGTTTAAGGCAGATCTACGGTTCCTCAGCACGGGGGCAAGTGGAGTCCTAGAACCATGTGTTGGAGCTGGAGTTCACACCCTCCAGACCCAACTTCTCAGTCCTCACCATTTTGAAACCTGTGTCAGGGAAGCACAACTTACGGGAATGCACACGCATGCGTGCATGGCACCGCAACTCTTTACAAAGTGAACACGCCTGTGAGGTCGCCCACACCCCACAAGGACCCCTCCCAGGCGGCTCCGTTGGTCAGAAGTGGGTGGGATGCCAGTGCTGCTGGGCGCGAGCATGCCATGTGGCATCACAGGTTGGGTGCCAACCCGGGAATGAAACTGCCAGGACCTGGGGCACGCACGTATTCAGCCTGGGCCGGTGGTGCCAAGCGGCCCACCGAGCGGATGGACCCCCACCATCAGCACGTGAGAATCCCAGCCGCCAGCGTTTGAGGTGGTCTGTCAGCTTAGCTGTCGTGGCGGCTCATGGTGTCTCATTTCGGTTTTTATTTGCTTTCTCTTGATGACTAGTGAAGTGAGTCACGTTATTTTTTTTTGCATGCTTATTGAACATTCCGATATCCTTTTTTGTCTATCCTACTCAAGTCTTTTGCTCATTTTCCTGTGGGTGGTCTGCTTTTTTTCCTCCTACTGAATTTTTTGTTAGGACTGCTTTATATATGCTGGGTGGGAGTCATTTGTTGGCTACGTAAATGGCAAATGCCTTTTTCCCCCGAGTCTTGCGTTTTTACTCTTGGGGCGTCTCCTGACGAGCTGCAGCGCTAACCTCCAACACAGCTCGGCACCCTGAGCTCCTCTTGCTGCCGTGAGCTCCGCGTGCCCTTCCTCGAGCCCTGCCCCACCCAGCGTCACGGAAACACTCTTGTTTTCCCTCCTAAGCCCTGACTGGCCCGTGTGTGCTGTGAAGCATGGTCAGGGTCTCCATTCTCCGGGAGGGTCAGCATCCCCTCCAGGGCAGCATCGCCTTGCCACAAGTCAGGTGACCGTCTCTGTGTGGCTCCGTCTCTGGACTCTGTTCCTGCTGCCAGTACCCGGTGTCCTAACTGTCTGAAGGCTCTAAGACCTACATGGGGCCCTGGCTTTGCTGTTTTGGGCTGCCTTGGCCGTTTTAGGTGAGATACCCATTATTACATTTGATACCCCCTACGAACTGTCCTTCAGAGGGTTGTAACGATTCGTGCTGTCCACACAGGCTCACCGGCACTGATCTCCCCACATGGCTGCAAACTCCAGGCACAAATCCCACCTTGCTGGTGTCGTTCTTATTTGCAGTTTTATTTAAAAAATTTTTTTAATGTTTAATTTTTTGAGAGGGAGAGAGAGACAGAGCACAAGTGGGGGAGGGGCAGAGAGAGAGGGAGACGCAGAATCCGAAGCAGCTCCAGGCTCTGAGCTGTCAGCACAGAGCCTGATGTGGGGCTCGAACCCACGAACTATGAGATCATGACCTGAGCTGAAGTCAGACCCTCAACCGACTGAGCCCCCAGGTGCTCAGGACACCCGGGTAAGAAATTTTTTATGCCACTTGTGTCCTTACTGACTTCCAAGTCCTGTGTGCCTGTGATGTCATCCACCACCCTCATATGTCACTTTGACGGTTTGGGCCGCGTGCGAGTCAGAACTGTGTGTGCTGTCAGGTGTGGTCACTGTTTCCCAGAAGAAGGGCGCGCTGGTGTCCTGTGCTGCTGTAACAGGTTACCACCGGGCCAGGGCTAGAGGCAACACAGCCTTTCTGTCCTGCGGTCACAAGGCCCGACGCCCGGGCGCTGTCTTCTGGGCCAGCAGGTCTCTGCTCCTTCTGGAGGCTCTCGAGCAGGATCTGTGTATCACCTTGTGCCGCCCCTAGAGGCACCGCCAGCCCCTCTTCCTGACCCAATGCCCGCAGTCACGCCTGCCTCTCTGACATGGCCCTCCTGCCACCCCTTGAAGGGCCCCGTGGAGCCCTCCAGGATGACCTCCCCATCTCGAGATCTTTAGCTTCAGTCCATCTACAAAATCCCATTTGCCTGTAAAAAGCATCCTCGGGTTCTGGGCGTCTTTGGGGGGCGGGTGCTGCTTCGGATACCGCAGAGCCACAGGAAGCCCCTTCCAGGCCCCCGGGGAGATGCCCAGACTCCTCGGTGTGCAGCCACCAGTGCAGGGTGGGCACCGTCCCTCCTGAGAGCTGCTGCCTGCAGCCCTCCTCGCTCCGGTGGATGTGACGGGGCGTGGAGGCCGAGACACGCCTGCTGCACGCCACCCCTCGGCCGCCGAGCCGGCCCCACGTGGACACCACTCCACTGCGCATCGGGGCTGGGCTGCAGGGGGTCCTCCTACGTCACAAGGAACAAGTAGTCTGCCCGCTTCTGTGGGACGGCAGAGTGGCTCCCCTGGCTCGTGTGGCCACACGTGGCTGCTGGACAGTTCGACGTCCAACACCTGCCCCGTCCATACCCGGGTGTGAGCGCAGGGCAGGCCTCATCCCCGCCTGCAGCACCACGGGCGGCTGGGACGCGGTGCCACAGGCAGCTGGGCTGGCCTTGGTTCACGGCTGTCCCTCTGAGACAGTGGCTGAGGTCCGCACTGTGTTTGCTCCTTTCCAGCTCATCCTCTGGTCCCGCTGCCTCGTGCCACAGCGTCGCCGTGTCTGGGCCTCTGTCAGCACGGCCAGTGAGAGCTCGGGACTGGCGTTCCCGGTGGGCCCGGCTTAGTTTCTGCCAGGGTTTGAGCCCGTGGGCCCCGGCAGGTGGTTGGGGGCCGCGGAGACCGTGAGCAGGGCTGTTCAACCCCTGGCACATAAATGGCTCACTCACACACTGTTCTCAGTTATCACTGTCCTGTGGGAGCCACAGTGCAAACAGCGTCCGCCTGTCCCTCCAGGGCTGGGAACGGGGGAGAAGGTCCAGCCTGGCCTGAGCCGCGGGTCTCCATGAAAACAGGCCTCGTCTCACTGGCCGTCAGCCGGAAGGACTGTGATAAAAGCCATCCCGAGGCCGCGCTCGCTGTGTCGGAGGAGAAAGAAGCCATCGTCCTGGTCCCCAGCAGACGTTCCAGCCCGGGGTGGGCCCAGGACATTTGCGCCGGCTTCGCGCCAAGCACGCTCCCGCTGAGAACACCGACGCGCGAGCCCGCCCACCCACCCGAGGGGGCATCTTGGCACGGAGGGGAGAACATTCGCTGGCAAAGGCTGCCTTTCCCCTGGGGCCCGAAGAGGTTTGCCTGCTTCCGAATCACCAATTCGTTGCAAACAATTTAAAATTGGGAGATTCCACATAAAAAGTGGGATTTCTCCCTTGGATGATGGAGGATCTGAGAAGGGCTCCAGACTTAACATCTGAGCTGCCGTCCCCTGGGCTCTGAGTTCTTGGGGTCTCCAGGTGCCCGTGCGTCACCCTCCTGGCCCTGAGGGGACCCACGTTTGAGACCCATGACGGGACTCTGCCTCCAGGGGAAGGGTCTATTTTGGCTCCGCCGGCTTCCCGGGGTCAGGAGGACTTACCTGAGGGAGACTCGCAGGTGGTGCTCGATGGGAGAACAAACACATAACCATTAGATAGAAAATGCTCACGTTTGTCTCGTTTGTGTGGAGCTAGCATTTCGCGGTGCCTGGGGTGGGAAGCCGGCCTGGGGGAAACGGTGTGTGAAGCGGCAGGGTTTGGGGGTCCGGTGGCTCTGGAAGAGCCCCAGCTGTAGCCCCGGACGCCCTGTGACCTGGGACGACGCGCCCGCCCTCTGAGACTTGTCTGCGACCTGGGCTCACAGTGGCAGTGTCCCAGCCCGCGGGGCAGTGGGAGGGACCGAGCACAGGGAACGGCACCGTGAGGCTGTGATTCTTGTTCGCTCTGGAGCTGAGCTTGAAAAGTGGTGGCCCTTTGTGCCACGTCCAGCCCGAAGGTGACCCGGACCGTGTTTCAGATGGTTTCAAAGCAGCTGCCAGTGTTCACAGTCAGGAGATTGTGACCTGACATCTGACTTTCTAGTTTCTCTCCAGAAACCTGAGTGGCTGTGCTGGTCCTGCCGAGAGGCGCGATGGTGGAGCAGGGAGGTGACTGTGCCCTGGGCCACCTGAAAGGGGCCGTCATCCCAGCTGGTCTCCCCAGGGGGCCCATGTGTCAGTGGTGGGCCCGTGTTTCGGGAATGCCCTTGTGTCGCCGGGGAGCAGGGGCTTCACAGAGCACAGAAAATTGGGGTGCCGGGCCCAGGGGGGATGCGGTTCAGGCTCAGGTCTGGGAGGTGCCAGGAGGGAGCCGTTCAGGACCCACGATCGCAAACAGCTTGATCCTGCCGGTCAGGGCCGGGCCTTGGTCTGTAGCCCCTCCAGACAGAAGTCCGTTGGCAACGGCAGGAGGGGCCTTGCCATCTGTCTGCGCCCTGGGGTGCGGCGCAAGGCCATCGATGGCTCCCTTGGTGCTTCGTGGAAGGCCCTGAATCAGCAGGAGCGGTTCAACTTCACGTGAACCAGTGTCCTCACCTACAGGGAACAGTGGTCTCAGCAGTGGCCTCTTTCCTTCAGCCGTGACTCCCCCAGGCTTCCAAGGTGGGGCCCCAGGGACCGGCCCCTGTCCTCCAAGCCCAGGATGGCGCTATACTTGTCACCTCGTGGCACCCATCGGGGGTGGGGCTGCAGGGCCTCGGTCAGCTCCTCTGGGGGACAGGTGTGTCCGCTGCTGTCCCACTGGTCAGACCCCTGCTGTCACTCTGGACAGCAGAGAACAGTGCCGCCTGTCACGGACCTCATGCCTGCCCCCACCTGGGCGCACGGGGCTACCGCCGAAGCGGGGCTTCAGGGCCAGGAGACGTCCAGCCCGCAGCCTTTCCGGAGCGTGAGTGGGGTGTGGGCGGTGTGTGCTCGGGGGCCCTGGGCCATCTCTGCCTTCCCCTTCCCAGGGAGAGCATTGCCTTTTAGCCCAGCCTGCAGCAGGCCGGCCGCACCTGCGCCGTGAGCACGGGAGCCCCCGTCGTCCCCGGGGCTCGGAGGGGGGCCGCGTGTGCCTCTCCGCGGGCCCAGCTGTGCCGGGGGCGTGCCCGCCCTTCCTGGTTTGCACCCTCGGCCTCAGGGAGGAGCAGGACTGGGCAGGGCTCTTGGCACATGGCCTGAGAGGGCGTTTCTGTGACCTGGGTTCCTTGGATTTGCAGGATGGGGGCTGAGCCGGGCGCTGTCCCAACTGACGCTCAGATCGGCAATTTATTCCACGATGATAATAGGTTGTTGATCCAGTAACTTTTTATAGTTCACATAAAAGGCTCTTGTTCTCTGAGAAACCGTTTCTCATTTCTGGGCAGGACGGGATCTGTTTTAGATGCTGGCGTGGCCCTCCTGTGCCCCTGAGGGACAAACCCGCACTTCGGGGTGGGACCTGCCCTGGGTCCTTCCCGTTGGCTGGGCAGCAAGGCCTGCCCTCTTGTCCTGAGCAGTTCCTGGCACTCAGCGATGCGGGTGGCACGGCTGCCGTGTCAGCCCCCAGGTCCTCGCTGGGGTCCGGCCAGGAGCGGCAGTGTGGAGGGCCGTCGCCAACGCAGGAGGAAACAAACAGCGTGAGCGCAGAGAAGCAGACACCACCTGGAACGAGGCTTCTCCGTCACGTGTTAGCTGTGTGGCCCCGGGCTCGCCCTTGAGGTCTCTGGTCTCAGCTTCCTCCTGTGTGCAGTGGGCCGCCCGACGTGAGGGTCGCCAGCTGACAGTGCGGAGCGGGTCAGGACGTGGCAGCTGGAGCTTGGCGGGAGAGGCCCGTGGGCGCAGCACCGCCAGACACGGCCCCCGACAGCTCTGGGCCTCACCCTCCTGCGTCCCTCCCTCGTGCATGCCCCACGCGCTTTCTTTGCCATACAGCAGTGAACTTTTCAACCTAGACGCCCACTTTCCTAAGTAGCCGTGGGCAGGCTCTAGGTGTGGGCCGGTCGCCCTGGCGTCTTCCAGTGTGCATGCAGAGTCCTCTGAGTGCCACCCTAGCGGTCTCCGGCCCCAGGGGCGCTCAGAGGAGCTGTGTCCTGGAGAATGCTGGTCCTGGGATTCGCTGAGCCACATGACACCGGCGTGAGCTGCTCCGTGTGTGCTACGCGGGGGGGCGGCAAATGGGGGCACCCGTGTGGCCTGCGGGGAAGGGGAGGGGGAGCCTGGTGCCTGCTCTGGGGGACGTGGTTCTCCGACGGGACTGGCCTTGCCTCTCCTGGGGGCTGGTGGTGGGACAGAGGGCCAGCAGGATCGCACCGGAGGCAGAAGGGGGGCAGAAGGGGGGCAGAAGGGAGCCCATCTGAACGGCCCCCCCACCCCCCGACGCCTGGGGAAACGGATGGCTGCTCTGGGCTTGCAGATGTTACCCTGGGTGGTCAGGAAGTCGTCTTTCCTCTGCTCTGGCGTGGACTCATCCCTGTGGTCTGGGCCTTAATGAAATTGGCAGAAAGGCTTCCTTTGCAAGTGTTTGGAGCGTGTGTGACCCGACGCGGTCCGGGCGTTTGTGCAGGAGGCTGGGGACTCCACGCGTCCCAGCTGGGCGTCATCTGCCCACTGGTGGCCCACGACACAGCTGCGTCCTGTCCTTGAATGAGAATCAGCTGCATCACTGATGTGGCTCTTGGGCGGGACACTGGCGGCGTGTGTGGGAGGTGCTTCTGTCGGGCCACCAGGTGTCCTGGCGCTGTGCACACTGAAATGGGACTGGCGGCTTCGAGCCCAAATTTCCAGAGTCATGACCCGTGCCTGTTGCTGCGTTCACCCTCGGGGCTCAGCGGGAGGGACGAAGCTGGTCCGGCCTCCTGGGCCCTGGCGCCTGCCTGAGGTGTAGGGAGGATCCACCCCAGGAAACACAAACTCCACATCCTCTGATGGATCCCAGCAAGCAGCCACACAATGCCGTGCTCCCTGGAATTTTTGCTGTTTATTTGAAACAGAACTCAGGGGTTTGTGTTTAAATGGTAAATTTCTGTCTAGAGTCCTCTTCGTAAACAATTAGGCAATTCCAGTCATGACATAATTTTCTGGAGCCTTCGGTATTTCGGTCAGTGGCAGACATCTCTTTAGCCTTTCCTGACCCGCAGGTGCCCGGTCAAGGCAGAGAGGGTGCTCTCTTGTCTGGGAGGGACGGACAGCGGATTGGAGCCTGGTGGGGAGGGGCCCGAGCCCCAGCCGGGAGGGCGGTCGCCCCTCTTGTCTTCCTCATCCTACTGTGCATGCTGCGTGTGGAGGTTTCCTTCTCCGCGAGCGACAGAGGTCACAGCTTTTGTGGCCCCGTGAGCCCTGAGCTGAGGCGTCCAGACTCATTTGGGTCAGTGTACACAGCAGACCCTTGATCTGACCGGGAGAACATGCTGTTAGGAGAGAAGGGCTCTCAGGGGCAGAGCTGAGGGGTTGCTGCCCACAGCTCCACCTGGAAAGGTTTTGCCCACAGTGTCACCAGAGCCCCAGGCTCAGAGCTTGCTCTCCGGGTCTGGTGGCATCGAGTGCCTGAGCACCAGCCGCTGGCTCAGGGGTCGGGTGGGGTCTGATGGGGAGGCGGGTCAGGCCACAGCAGCCTGAGGGTCTGGTCCTGGGCAGAGTCTGGTCCTGAGCAGGGTCCGTTCCAGGGCAGGGTCCAGTTCAGGGCAGGGTCTGGTCCAGGACAGGGTCCAGTCCTTGGCAGGGTCCGGTCCCGGGCAGGGTTTGGTCCGGTTCGGGGCAGGGTCCGGTCCAGTCCTCAGCAGGTTCTGTCCAGGGCAGGGTTTGGTCTGGTCCAGTCCAGGGCGGGGTCCATTTCTGGGCCAAGTTGCCCCAGCTCCTGCCACCTGCTCTGAGAGGCCAGGGGCCACCGGGCGGGCAGCCGTGGGTCACGCTGCATTCCCATCTCTGTGTCGTCTCATCCGCCCCTGCGCCCGGCCCCAGGGTGCGCTCCTCTGCAGTGGGCACACTCCCGCTCGGAGCCAGAGCGCTGTGTCCTGAGGGCAGAGCCAGTGCCCTTGGCCACCACCGTCACTGTCACTGCCGCCGGGAGTCCACGGACGGCTGCCAGGGCTTCGGGGTGAGACGGTGCCGTGTTGCCCAGCTGGTTCCCTCCCTCAGCGGGATCGGCTTCTTATAGAGGAGTCGTCAGGGGGAGACAGACTCGCTGGGACCGCCTGGTGAGGGGCGTCCGCGGAAAGAAGGGGAGAGCGCCGGGAGCCCAGGTCACACTGAGCCACGCGCAAGCAGCTCCCAGCCGCCAGGGCACTCAGACACACGCTTCTTCGGCGGCTCTGCGGGTAACCACTGCGAGCGGGGCTGGAGCCACAGGGACCCCGAGGCTGCCAGGGCCGCGCCAGGTGCCGCTGTGAGCCTCAGCGGCTGCACCTGCCCGTGGCCCAGCCACCCCCGCAGGATGAGGCGCGGCCCTTGTTCACGGCTCCCAACCCCAGGGGCCCCCCCGGCCCCGCTGTGCCACACCCAGGGCCCACAGTGCCCACACGCAGCGGGCTGGGCTGGCCCCTTGCATGTAGCCCCTCGCATGGCTTCTGTGGCATCTTTCTGGCCGTGTTGTCAGTGCGTCCTCGGAGGACCTCTCGCGGGATCACGCCTGCCCCACAGCGGAGCCGGGTGTCACGGGCCTGTGTCCCTCCGTCCTTCGCTGCCCTGGACCACGGGTGCCTCTTCCTTTTCTTGGTATTTAGGCCTCTACGTGTTATAAAGGTTTTATTTTTTTTTTTTTTCTCGAAACCCTTCTTTGTTCCAGGCTGCTGAGCTCTGCCAGGTCAGGAAAGCGTGTCTTTAAATAAAATGCTCTTCCCTAGAAGCTGGCGCAGAGGTTTGGAAAGTTGCTGAGCTGCTCTCTGCGCCCTGAGAACGACAGGCGTTCATTCCAGAAGTTGCTGCCGCGCTCATGCTCCAGGGCCAACAAGCCATGTTCTGTCCGCCTCGGTCAGGTGCTCACTTTCAGGTGCTCCAGTCTGTCCGCCGGAAACTTGTCTGCCAGGGACGGGCAGTCGGGCGAGCATTTCCCCGTGGGCAGTGTCGGTTTTGCCAGTTTTGTTTCCATGCAGCAAATTTATCCCAGCGTCCTGACGGCCTCACGTGTGGGGAGAGGCAGTGACTTCTCAGCGCTCGCCTCCATCCGCGAGTTAGATAGTATCTTGAGTATGTGTTCGTTGTAGATCTCTGTGAGAGTCATGATTTCACCTTTGTGGAAAACTGCCTTTTAACGAGTGGGAAGATAATCTAAGGGGAAGACTGTATTTTCTCTATTAGAAAAGGATTTTTTTTCATGTGTGTCGAGGGTCTAGGATAACTTGAATTAAACTATTTTACTTATGAATTTATAAGATAGAGTAGCAAACGGGAAAGTCTAGCGTCTCTGTTCTCCACGAGAATGGAGTGTGGAGAATGGAATGTGCATTGTGAGTTTGACATTTCTACCTTTTTTTCCTCTGAGTAAAACTGCTCACCTATAAGGAAAATAACATCACCTTTCACTGGTTTATAGAAGAGTTCAAGGTCGAAAACACGATTTGTTATTGTTAGCAGCCGCAGAACCAGGCTGTAAAATAGATTAAGATTGTACAACCCTTCCAACCCCACACCACTGTCTACACAGAAACAAAAGTATTACCATCGCTGGGGTAGCCCCTCAGGGGCACACCTCTAATTGTAATTTCCTGATTCTCTGCAAATTCTGCAGCTAAAGGTTTAGACTGAGATTTCTGCTTTGTAGCTTGTGTTAGGAAAACAGTACACTTTCCTCCCAGCTGAGGACGGCCTGATGGTGGAAATAGCATTTACTGTTTTGATTGTATGTATTTTCAGACATACGTTAGAGGTCAAACTTTAGTTTATAATCCAGGACGATTTTCTGGCTGTAGGGAAAAAATCAGGCATGTGGCACTGGAAATGAGAACCAATGAGGATGATGAATTTAGGGGCACTGGCCAGTCGTTCCACGGTTACAGAGGACATGTTTGCGAAACTCGGGCCAGCCACACGGAGTCCTGGGTCTGCCGGCCACTCGATTCAGGGGCAGGAGGGAAAGGCCGAGATCCATGTGGGAGGGACCAGCAGATCATCAGTGAGGCCGTGTTTTCAGTTCTGATTCTTTCTTATATCACAGCACAGATGACAGTAAAATGAAGTTTGCAGAACATTTTTGAAAAATTCAAACCAGGTGTCTAGGGAGAAATAACTTATAACACAAATATTCCATGAGCAAGAGGCGTCTGGGAAGAAAAATAACACAGAAAGGTCTGGAAGCAAAGGCTGACGGCTCTGATGTGGGTGGAGGATGGAATCTGAGGCCGGGGGCGGGGGGCTGTGTCCGGACCCTCCTTGGATAATGGATAATCGCTGCCCTTGCTTTGGCCCAGACCACCCAGGAGACGTTGTGCTTCACAGTGGGAACGGAGCGCCCCCCTCAGGATGCAGATGTGGGTGTTCGCAGCCACCAGGGCCCCGGGAAGCAGGAGGAAGTCCCGCGAGGGGCAGGGGCCTGCCTCTGTCGTGTATCTGGGTGCGGCGATCGCCCGTCTGGGACTCCCAGCTGGTGACAGATAGTGGAGAGTCGAGGTGCAGGCGAGGTGATTGCCAGCGAGAGAGCACCGCTCGGTGCCCCGTGGTCCCCCTCCGCTGGCCCACGGAGGGGCTCCGCGTTGCTGTGCAGAACTGGGCGCATCGACACGGGGCCTAAGCACTGAAAGCCCTGCCTGGTGGGCGGGCACCTTCCTCCTACAAGCCCTGTCTTTCCTCGAGCTGAAACTGATGCAGGCGCTGAACCCTTTTAAAACCTTTTATTTCGGGGCGAGGATAGATGCACAGGAAGTCGCAAAGGGAGAGGAAAGGGGTCAGCAGAGCCGTCCCGGGCTCCGGACGGTGGAAACGGCGGCGCAGCTGTAGAACTGGGGCGGACGTCGGCCCGTGTGTAGGCGGAGGCGGCGGGTTTAAGTCAGGTGTGGGCCCGGTGCCCCCTGGTTTGCCCCCGAATCGCCCGGCTGCCCCCTCCCAGCCCGAGCTCCTGGCAGCGGGGCTCCATCCTCCAGCTTTATAATCCCGCCCTCCTGAGACGGGAGAAACGGGAACCGCACTGTGCGTCTTGTTTCGAGCTTGGCGGCTCTCTCTCAGCAGAATGGGGGGCCCGTCCTGGTCGTTGCTGCTTCAGGCTCGCGCCTTCTCTCGAGGCCAGCGGGTAGCACGCGGTGCGGCGGGCCCGGCGTGCGGCCCTCACGGGTACAGAAAGTTCTGGTTGTTCCCAGGTGCTGGCTCTCACAAGAAGGCCACTGTAAACAGTCGTGCTCGGGCTTTTCTGAGGAAGCGGCTTGTGTTTCTCTGGGAAGAATGCCAGGAGCACAATTGTAAGTCGCAATATTTTTCAGAACTTCCGAACGATTTCCCCAGGCGGCCGTCCTGTTTCACGCGCCCAGGCGCTAGGGTGGAGCGGCTGCGTCAGCACCATCAGCCTCTGCCGCCGTCCCTGCCTTCTATCTCAGCTGCCCTCTCCGTGGTCTTCACCCCGGCGGCTGGCGACGCTGACGTCTTCCTGGTGCCGTTGGCTGCCTGTACAACCTCGCCAGTGCAGTGTCTCCCGTGCCCGTGTTCGCTTTCCGCCTGGATTCTGCGGAGTTTGTGCAGACTGTGAGAATTCTTTCATATTCTAGACCGCACTCCCACATCACACATGCAGGTTGTGAATGTTTCCTGCTAGTCTGCACCTCGTGTTGCAGAGATGCCTGCTCTACAGAGATGCCGCGGTTACTCTTTAGGAAGTCTAAATCATTGATTTTTATGTTAAAAATTTTTTAAGTTTATTCATTTTTGAGAGACAGAGAAAGAGCATGAACAGGGGAGGGGCAGAGAGACAAGGAGACACAAAATCTGAAACAGGCTCCAGGCCCTGAGCTGTCAGCATAGAGCCCAATGCAGGGCTTGAAACCATGAAACTGGGAGATCATGACCCGAGCTGATGTCGGACGCTCAACCGACTGAGCCACCCAGGTGCCCCCTAATTATTGATTTTTTAATTTTATGGATTGCATTCTTGGTGTGTCATAGCCAAGTGCTCTTCCCATGAGCTCTGGGTCTAGAAGATTCTCTTCTGTGCAGCGGCTTAGTTTTATGTTTAACACTTGCAGGATCCATTTTCCATTGATTTCTGTATGAGGCGTGTGATTTAGGCTGAGACATGTGCGTATGTGTGTCCCTTTACGTGCTATGTGCGGATCCCACTGCCATGGCGCTGTCTGTGGGAAGAGCGCTCCCCTTCCCTGACCTGCCCTTTGTCAGATGACAGTTCACGGTGCTGAGTGGGGTCTCCTCTGGGTTCTCTCTGCTCTGATCCCTGATATGCCTGCAACCTGTCAGGACACATTAAAATTTTTTTTAGTGTTATATTCATTTTTGAGAGAGAGTGCACGATCGGGGTGGAGGGGGAGAGAGAGAGGGAGACACAGAATCCACAAGCAGCTCCAGGCTCTGAGCTGTTGGCACAGAGGCCCGGGCGGGGGCTCAAACCCACGAACCTGTGAGATGGTGAGCCCTGAGCCAGTTGACGCTCTATCACTGAGCCCCCGGGTGCCCCAGGACACATTCTTATGAGTCATTTTCTTTCTATGCTTTGCCCATGTGTTCGGGCCGCCGTATTGTCTCATGCTTCAAGTGCATGCAGAGCATGTTTTTGGAAGCACAGTGACTCCGCGAGTAAACGGCACCTGATGTTTAAGGAGCGTATTTTTTTTTTAATTTTTTAATTTTTAATTTTTAATTTTTATTTTATTATTTTTTTTAATGTTTTTTTTTTTTTTTTTTTATTTCTAGGAGGGAGAGAGAGACAGCGGAGCAGGGAGGGTCAGGAGAGAGAGGGAGTCACAGACTGAAACAACAGGCTCCAGGCTCTGAGCTGGCAGTCACAGCCCGACGCGGCTCGAACCCACGAACCGCGAGATCATGACCTAAGCGAAAGTCAGACGCTTAACCGACTAAGCCACCCAGGCGCCCTTTTTTAATTTTTTTAATGTTTTTATTCATTTCTAGGAGAGAGAGAGAGAGAGAGACAGCATGAGCAGGGGAGGGTCAGAGAGAGAGGGAGTCACAGACTGAAACAGGCTCCAGGCTCTGAGCTGGCAGTCAGCACAGAGCCCAATGCGGGGCTCGAACCACGAACGGCGAGATCATGACCTAAGTGAAAGTCGGGCGCTCAACCGACTAAGCCACCCAGGCGCCCAAGGAGCGTATTTTCTAATGGGAGGAAATGATGCAAGAAAATTGAGGAAAATTGAGGATCCACACAGAAAAGAGATTTTTGCAACTTGTATAAATTTGTCTTAATTCAGATGAATCCCAATGTGTTTTCCACACCCTCTCTTGGATCAGAAGGGGAAGGGCCTTGAGGGCTGGAGCTGGGGGCTCTGGGGGCCGCCCTCCTGGGGGTTCTGGGGACCCCCCGACATCTCTGTGTCTATGGTTCGCAGGAGGGCGGGGCCAAGGGTGAAGTTAGAGGCTGGAGTCTGGGCCAGGAAGATGCCTCGATTCTGTTGGAAGCGACTGGAGTCAAGTGTGCGTGTCAGCCCCAGACTTGTGAGACTGTGGTAAACACGCACCGTGTCTGGCACTCGCGCCCGAGCTTGTGGCTCAGCAAACCTCCCTCTTACGAAGACAAGAATCTCTCATTCGTGTGAAGGGGATGGAGACTGTCAGAAATGCCCCCAAGCCCAGTGCCGACAGGAGTGAGCTCACCGCCCTCCCTCATCACCCCCTCCTCTCCCCCTGCCTCCTCTCGGCTCCTCTGGTTTGCTCCACGCGGGGTCCCGTCTGGCCCAGTTGGTGTCTTTTCCACTGAGAACCTCAGGACTAGGTGGCTCCTGGGCACGGGGTGACTTGGAAACACTCTAAGCCTGCTTTGAGGGCTGCTCTAACCTGCACTTGTGTGTGACTTCCTGGCATGTCACTTTGTTTTGCCCCAAGCTCCAGGCAGTTCCCTCCAGCGTCTTTCCCCCGCTGCCGAGCAGGGTGTCCTGTGGATCAGAGCTGGAACCTGACTGGGTCCTGGTCCTCAGGCTGTTCCTCTGGAGTCGGGGGTTAGCAGGACAGGGTGTGGGAAGCTATGGAGGATCGAAGCTGAGAATTCGGCTCCCTGGACGGTCCCAGAATCCACACAAGCAGTGGAAAGACCGAGAAAGCCATTTTCTGAGTTCGAGCCCCACGTGCCTGCCGTCCCTTGTCCCCAGGGCTCAGTGGGGTCTTTGACCCTGTTCCCCACTGGTGTGCGGCCTCCGGGCGGGCCGCTCAGCTGCAGGTGAACAGAAGAGGCAGGGGAGGCTGGGCGTCACCTGATAAAACCGAGCTCATTCCAGCATCTGCATCATGGTCGGACGGGTCCCTCAACAGGGCAGACCTGACTGCAGCCACCTCCGGCTCCAAGGGGCTCAGGGGGGCCAGGGTACGGGGGGGGCGGGGGCCTGTGTCAGGGCCGTGGGGTGACCCTCACATGACCTGATTGTCACCTTGAACCAGGGTACTTCTGTGGCCCAGACACGCCCAGGGTACAGGGCATGTCGCGTGCATGTGAGGGCAGCAGCCACGTCTCGCAGGAGCCGGGATGGACGGCCTTCCTGCAGACGGCGAGCCCCAGGCCTCCCCCACCCACCTTTGTCTTCCACCTGTGTCTGGAGGTGCTCGGTCGCCTCTCTGTGGAGCCCCTGCTGCAGTGCTGGGTCCGATGTGAGCGCCCGCCAGGAGGGGATGCGTCCCCCACCTCCCTGGGGTCCGTGTGAGCGCCCGCCAGGAGGGGCTGCGTCCCCCCCACCTCCCTGGGGTCCGTGAGCGCCCGCGAGTGGAGGGGCTGCGCCCCCACCTGCCCGGGGTCCGTGTGAGCGCCCGCCAGGAGGGGCTGCGTCCCCCACCTGCCCGGGTCCGTGTGAGCGCCCGCGAGGGAGGGGCTGCGTCCACCTGCCCACCGCCCGGTCCGTGTGAGCGCCCGCCAGGAGGGCTGTGTCCCCACCTGCCCGGGGTCCACGTGTGAGCGCCCGCCAGGAGGGCGCGCGCCCCCCACCTGCCCGGGGTCCGTGTGAGCGCCCCGCGAGGAGGGGCTGCGTCCCCCCACCTGCCCGGGGTCCGTGAGCGCCCGCGAGGAGGGGCTGCGTCCCCACCTGCCCGGGTCCGTGTGAGCGCCCGCCAGGAGGGGCTGTGTCCCCCACCTGCCCGGTCCGGCGTGAGAGCGCCCTCGCGAGGAGGGGCCAAGGGCTCCACCCACCTGCCCGGGTCCCGCGGAGCGCCCGCGAGGAGGGGCTGCGTCCCCACCTGCGCCGGGGTCCGTGTGGAGCGCCCGCAGGAGGGCTGCTCCACCCACCTGCCCGGGGTCCGTGTGAGCGCCCGCCAGGAGGGGCTGCGTCCCCACCTGCCCCGGGGTCCGTGTGAGCGCCCGCCAGGAGGGGCTGTGTCCCCCCCACCTGCCCGGGGTCCGTGTGAGCGCCCGCCCGTCCCCACCTGCCCGGGGTCCGTGTGAGCGCCAGCGAGGAGGGGCTGCGTCCACCCACCTGCCCGGTCCGGTGAGCGCCCGCCAGGAGGAGGCTGCGTCCCCAGCTGCCCGGGGTCCGTGTGAGCGCCCGCCAGGAGGGGGCTGCGTGGCGCCCGCGAGGAGGGGCTGCGTCCCCCCACCTGCCCGGGGTCCGTGTGAGCGCCCGCGAGGAGGGGCTGTGTCCCCCCTGTTCCGCTGCCTCCAATTCTGGAAGACAGGAACATCTGCAAACACCAGGATTTTGAGGCTGATTAAGGGGTTTCCTCGTCACCTCTCGCCTCCAACATTACTTCATTTTTCTTGCTCTCATCAAAGGTGCAACATCTCAGCCCTTAGGAGCCCTGGCCCCTGGCTTGTCGTGACACGAGCTGGTTGGGGACGAGGGTGGCCGGCTGGGAGGGCTGCTGCACGCCGGCCGCCGAGGTCCCGTACACCTGCTCCCTGAGCTGGGAGTGCGGCATTTGGCTCCTTCCGTTGCTTTCCTGAGGGCCAGTGTTAAGGACCACGGTGACTTCTGTGTAGTTGCTGGGAGTAGTGACAGGTGGGTGTCTCTCCTCCTTCTTTGTAGGAAAACCCTATACTTGGATGCAAAGCCAACAGATTTCCAAGCAAGGAACATTCGTAGGTTGTTATCTCATAGATTTGCATCCTCTCCTGATACGTGTCTCCCAGAAGCAGACACCCTTCTGCACCGTGATTGTAAACAGTAGGCAGTAAATACCCGATTAACCTCATTTTGGTCGCCCCAGATGGTTGGGTTTCTGAGGAAATCTCAGGCCCCACAGGAGACACTCCGAGGGCCCGCGCGACGCCTACGTGAGCTTGGGGACGTCCGGTGGCGGGAGGCAGGGCCAGCCTCCTGCTGGAAGGCCCCCTCCCTGCAGACGGCAGGGCCTCGGCCTCAGGGCCCAGGAGGCGTTCGGCTGAGGGTGCAGCGCCCCCCATGGACACACCCCGTCTCCCAGTCCCTGCGCTTGCAGGCTGCTGGGCGTCGATGTCTCCCATGTTTCTCTGGGAAAATCGGGCCGTGACTCGATGACTCACCTTCCTCTTTCTGGCAGTGCTGCTCCCCACATGTTCACAAACTGTGCTCCTGGGAACATTCTAGACTTCCTTTCCTGGAGACGTGCTGAGGGCCTCTGTTCTGGGGCTTGTGGACTGCGGACGCGAGGAGGCGGGCCGCTGTTCCTGGCGCGGGGTGGCGCGGGGAGGAGCCCCGAGTGCGAGGGCAGGAGTTTCCTGACTCGGGGTGTGACCTGGGCCACGGGCCCCGGGAGCACCGTCTGCTCCTCCACCCTTCTCACCACATGCGCGCTGGACTTGCCGTGGTTGGGACTGAGATTTAAATCGCCTCGAATTCGGATCTGGAGTCAGAGCGTCGGGACTGGGAGAGGCCACTTTGAGCAGAAGTGAAAGTGAGCCCCACGCTGTGGGCGGTGGGGGAGGGCATCGTGGGTCCCCGGGCCTCAGCACACCGGCCGGACTGCGGGCTCCCTCCAGTCCTGGCTGGCAGCCACCTGCCTTTATGGTGCCCGAGAACACACAGGCGCACCTGCCCGTGAACGGTGACACCTGATGCCGTCCTGGAAGGCGGGTTCAGGGCTGCCCGGGGCCAAGGGCACTGCAGCAGTCCTCGGTGGGGGCCGCCTGGTCCTGACTGGACTTTGGACTTTGTGGGTTTGTGTGTCATGGTCCCCTGGTCACGACCTTCTGAGCTCCCCAGCGGCTGCAGGATGAGACTTCCCGTGCCTGAGCACGATGTTCACAGTGGCTGGGACATTGACGGGAGGAGGGGGGACAAGTGGCTCCCCAATTCATGGATGTCACCCTAAGGTCTTGTGAGAACCCCACCCCTGCTGGCTGCAGGGGCCTAGGATGGGCCACGCCAGGCTCCTGGGTGATACCCTTGAAAATCACGCTCTGCAGGGAGTGTGGGAAGGAGCATCAGCAAGTGGGCCAGGTCGCTGGGGACAAGATCGGGCATCTTGGATGCAGCATGGAGACTGCGTAACTGGAGGCTCGGCCTTTCTAGGGTTTTCCCTGGACTCCCCTGACCCTGGGTTTGTGTTGCTTGGCCCCTCTGGCTTCTCTTAGGGTGTGAGGTTAGCTCGACTCATTTCCCTGAGGACCAGCCCCTCTGCCCCGACCCGGTGGGTGCTCGGAGAGAGGATGGCCTGTTGGTGTCTGAAGCAGCCAGCGCAGTGGACCACGCTGTGGCTGGACGTCCCCTCGGGCGCTCCTGGCGGAAAGGCGGCCTTTGCACCGTGACACAGCGCGTGCTTGGGAGTGCTCTGCCTGCACGGCTGTGCTGACCCCGGGGACAGCACACATCCCTGCCCTGGGACTTCGCTCTAGTGGAGGAGCACAGGTGACTTGCAGATGCACAGGTTGTAGCTGAGGACGTTTCCGGTGGTATTGAGTGCTGTGTAGAAGGTGCCCCCGGGAAGGGGGGTGGGGGGGTGCGTCTCCAGGCGGTGAAGGTGTGAGCGGTTGGAGGAACCAGCCACAGTCCTGGGCAGGGGGTGCTATAGAATTTCCAGACACAGACAACCTTAGGGAACCCAATAACATATTAAAATAATGCTAATACTCGAGGGAAAACAAAAGGAGTGAAGATTCCATTTTGCCAAGATGTCAGTAATAAACAGCATTAATCTAACAATGTTGTGCACTCGGGGACCCTCAGCCGTGGTTCTGGCAGGAAGCAGATGACGGATGAGCCCTCTGGGTTTTACGGTGGGTCCAGAGGGTGTCTGTCAGGGCTGTGGCAGGCAGGTTCCAGTGCCAGGAAAGAGGAACTGTGTCCTGTCTGGAGCTGGGATGGCCAGGGAGCCACCCCGCCGCTCAGCTCCCCTGCAGCAGGCTGGTTCCACGCAGGCTCCCATGCTGGCTCCCACGCTGGGTCCCACGCTGGCTCCACGCTGGGTCCCACACTGGCTCCATGCTGGCTCCCACGCTGGCTCCACACTGGCTCCACGCTGGGTCCCACACTGGCTCCACACTGGCTCCACACTGGCTCCACCCTGGCTCCATGCTGGTTCCCACACTGGCTCCCCCACACTGGCTCCACGCTGGGTCCCACGCTGGGTCCCACACTGGCTCCACGCTGGCTCCCACGCTGGGTCCCACGCTGGCTCCACGCTGGCTCCCACACTGGCTCCACGCTGGCTCCACACTGGGTCCCACGCTGGCTCCCACACTGGCTCCACGCTGGCTCCACACTGGGTCCCATGCTGGGTCCCATGCTGGCCCCACACTGGTTCCATGCTGGTTCCCACACTGGCTCCCACACTGGCTCCATGCTGGTTCCCAAACTGGCTCCATGCTGGCTCCACACTGGGTCCCACGCTGGGTCCCACACTGGCTCCACGCTGGGTCCCACGCTGTCCCACGCTGGCTCCACGCTGGCTCCACGCTGGCTCCCACGCTGGCTCCCACACTGGCTCCATGCTGGTTCCCAAACTGGCTCCACGCTGGCTCCACACTGGGTCCCATGCTGGCTCCCACACTGCTTCCATGCTGGTTCCCACACTGGCTCCACGCTGGCTCCCACGCTGGGTCCCACACTGGCTCCACCTGGCTCCATGCTGGCTCCCACACTGGCTCCATGCTGGTTCCCAAACTGGCTCCATGCTGGCTCCACACTGGGTCCCATGCTGGGTCCCACACTGGCTCCACGCTGGCTCCACACTGGGTCCCACGCTGGCTCCCACGCTGGCTCCCACACTGGCTCCCACGCTGGCTCCTGCGCTGGTTCCCACGCTGTCCCTAGACCGGGCGGCGTCTCTGAGCAGCACTGATGGATGAGGCAATGGGGTGTGTGGCGGACGGCCAAGTAAGAGTCCCCACTGACTGGGACCTTGTGAGACACCGCGTGTCCGGTGTGGCCCCGGCTCCTTGTGGTGCTCCTGCTTCCTGAGCTTGCCAGTGGCTGTTCCAGGCAGGCCCCCTGCGATCCGTTTTGGGCAGAGCCGCTGCAGCTGGTGTCCCGGCTGGCGTCTGGGAAGGGCCTAGCACTGGAGTTTTCTCTCTGGGGAGAACGAGAGTCCCAGGTTGATCTGGCCTCTTCCACCCTCCGTCCTCACTCAGCCAGGCTGTGGCAAGGGCCGGCGGGCCGCCGGTGTGCCGCACAGACTTCCCAGTGGGGAAGACAGCACACAAACAAATGAGTGAACATGTAACCTGCAGTGTGGTGATCGATGCTGTGACAAAAATAGTAAGAGGAAGGGGTGGGGAGTGCAGGGGTTGGTAGTGCTTTGGGCAGGAAGGTCCCTCGGGGGTGACCAGGCAGCACAGGTGTACGATAAACAAGGGAGGCCATGTGTTGTCTTGGGCGATGAGCACTCTCAAGGGAGGATGCAGCAAGCGCAAAGGCCCTGAGGCAGAGCCCTGGGTTCTGGGCTGGTGTGGGCTAAGGAGAGAGGGTGTGAGGTGACCAGATGGGTCTGTGACCACGACAGGGTGGAGATGGAAGGTCAGCAGCCTCCTGTGGCACCAACTCCAGGTCCTGTGGGCTGGGGTGCGGTGCTCAGCTCGGTGCCGGGAGCCTGGCTTCTCCGGCGGCCTCACGGAGCATACGCATCTTTTCATTTCAGTCCCCCCGGCTTCGCAGTGAGGCCACCAACAGCAGCAACCAGGTCTTCCTGTACTGCGCCTTCCTGGACTTCAGGTACTGCCTGCTTGGGGCCAGGGGCAGGAGTGGACGAGTTGGGGAAGTGAGGGGGAGTGGGGTGGGGGTGGAAGGGAGGGTAGCAGGGGAGGAGAGAGCAGGAAAGGAGAGCATGGGGGCAAGGAGGAAGAATGCAGTTGGGAGAATAGGTGGGGGAGCACAGGGGCAGGGAGGGGAAGAGTCGGGCAGGGAGCTGGGGGAGGGGCGAGTGGGGGAGGGGAGAGTGGGGCAGGGAGCGGGGGAGGGGCGAGTGGGGGAGGGGAGAGTCGGGGCAGGTAGCAGGGGAGGGGCGAGTGGGGGAGGGGGGAGTGGGGCAGGGAGCGGGGGAGGGGTGAGTGGGGGAGGGGGGAGTGGGGCAGGGAGCGGGGGGAGGGGCGAGTGGGGGAGGGGAGCAGGTGCGGGCGGGCGCACCGTGTCGGGCTATGGTCTGGGCTCTGGGCCGCGCCAGTCCCGGCTATGGTCCGGGTCACCCTTCTGGAGGCAGTGTGGTAGCGTCGCCGCAGCGAATGCTGGAAACGCTCAGGACACCGGGTGGGACGTGGAGGCGGCGCCGGGCAGGTGTTCTCGGGACCCCACGGGCCGAGCAGGACTCAGCCCCTGGAAGGACACGCAGCCAGAGCAGCCTCGGCACCAGCCTCGGCCGAGACGGGTCCGCCGCCCTCCGCTGTGCTGCTCGGGGGTGGGGGGTGGGGGGGAGCAAGCACCCCCTCTTTCTCGGCGGGCGAGCAGCCCTCCCGGGACTTCACAGCCCACACCGGGCGCACGGTCACACCTCAGCCCGGCTGGAGGCCCGGTGATCTGGGGCGCAGGCCCGGGGCGCCCTTCTCTGCGTCTGCGTGGGCGTCCCGGGATCCACCGGCACAGATGACGTCAAAGAACACGCGTCCCCTCCTGCTCTGCCCTCCATCCCCAGGGCCACCCTGTTCCCGTCCCTGGGGCCACCGGCGCCCGAGTGCGGTGTGCGCATCCGCCGACCCGTCTCCACGTGTTGTTAGCAAGAAGCGCACGTGCAGAAACGGCCACACCTCCTGTACACAGCTCTGGAGTTTCACAAACGAGTAACCGTGTGGGTCAGGATGCCGAACGGGCCCAGCCCCGGCCGGGTCCCCATCCCCACTCCTCACCCTCCCTGGACTCGGCTCCTGCAGCCTCTGGTTTGTCTTCCACCCACACAGTTCCGTGTCCACAGGAACGTGTGCGCGCAGAGCAGTATTTGACTGACTTCACCAGCAGAGCCGTCTGAGCCTTAGATTTTGTTGTCTTCAGGCTCTGAACCAGCATCACGTGTCTGTAGTTGACACAGAACTATTCGGACCATGTATTCCTTTGTGAGTGTTGCAATCACTTTTTTGGAGACTGTCCAGACCGTGTCAAAAGTGCGTGCACGGAGTAGTTTGCTGCGTCCCCTCGCAGCCTGCACGCCCATCAGGTGGTCTGTGGCCACCCCCCCACCTCCTCAGCTGGTGCCTGCCGTCGGCAGGCCCCCGCCCCTCCTCAGCTGCTCACACGAGACGTTAATCAATCCTAAGGATAGTTTTCAAAGACACCACTGTTGGTTTGGTGGGTTTTCCTCTCTTGCATTTTTATTCTCGATTTTGTTGACATGGTCTCTTCTGATCCGCCAGTCACCTCATCCTCTGGCCGTGCCCTTTGTTTGCCCTTTGTTGTTTAACTTCTGAGAGCGTAGCCTTCGTCATTGGCTGAGGCCTTGACACAACTGTTTCGTGCTATGAATTTTCCTGTGAGCACAGAGTTGGCTGTGTCTACGGTGTCTGCATGTTGCTTTCATTTTCAGGAAGCAAACATATTTTCTAACCTTTCTTGTGATTGTGACTTCTTCAAGCCACATACTGCTTTGAAGTGCGTAGTTTGGTCCAGCTGCTTGGGGATTTTCCAGAGAATTTTCTGCTATTGATTTCTAATCGATTTTTTTTAATGATCTGAAAACATCCTTTTTTTCCCCTAATTTCAGTCTTTTTAAATTTGTGAAGCCTTGTTTCATGACCTAGCCTGTGGTCAGTGTTGGTGAATGCCCCGTGTTTCCTTTAAAAGCATCTATTCCCAACGGGTGTCTTCTAAATGTCAGTGAGGTCATGTTGATGGTACTGACCAGGGCTTCTGTGACTCTCTGCCTTTGTTGCCCACTTGTCCCATGGGTTCATCACAGAGGAAGGGTGGCGATGTCCTCGGGTAATGGTGGGTCTCTCTCCATTCAGGTCTACTGGGGTGTTTGGTGTATTTTGAAGCTCTGCAGTTAGGTGCTTATACGTTTAGGATCGTCTCATCTTCTCAGAAAACTGACCCTGTGTCCTTCCACGTCCCTGCTCCTGGTGGGAGTGTGTGTTGTGCTGAAGTCTGACCCGCTCCACTTTCCACGTGGCTTTCTTAGAGTTTGCAGGTCACACGGTCATGCGTGTCCTTGCTGATGCTTGCTGTCGCTGGGCCTGGCATCCGAGGCAGGGCCTTGGTGCAGGGCTGAGGAGCCCGCCTGCCTGTGCGTGACACCCGGAGAGTGGGTGTCACCCGCGGGAGGAGGTGCCGCGCAGGGCCCGGCTGCTCTGGCCGGTGCCGGTGCCCTCACACCTTCGTGGCTCCATCTGGGAAGATGCGACTCTCTTGGGTTTTAGTCCCCAGTCCTGTTCTGTGTGCGGAGAAGTGCACTGTCCGTCCCCGTGACCCTGCTCACGTGGTCCAGTGTCCGCTGGTTCCAGGGCAGCCTCTTGTGGAAGTGTGGCATCTGCGTGTTTCATAGACGGACAGAGGAGCCACACGGAGCCCAGCAGCCGGCGTGGCTGGCTGTCCTCGAGGCCCTGGGAGCATCAGGCTACGAGGCAGGGCTTTAGTGCCTCAGACTAACAGGGTCGAGTGGCCCCAGCTGTGCTCTCTGGTCTCTGCTGGGTGCCCCCATCCCTGCGTGCAGGGTGAACCATGCATCCCAGAAACTGCCTCTGAGCCGCTGTCCCTGCAGCTTGGCCGTCAGGCTTGCAGCCACCCTGGAGATGCGCCCGTGAGCCTTTCCTGTCCTGCCCTCGGCTTCCGTGGCAGAGCCTCAGCCGCGCTGCATCACTCTACGTCTGCGTGGGGGTGGCAGCGAAAGTGCCACGGTGCGTGCTTCCCTACGGGACGTGGCCCCTCCGGGATGGCCACGTTTCTCATCTGCTCTGTCCACGGCTGACAGTACCATTAAAGCTGAACGTGAAACAAAGCGAGACTACCACCTTTTAGTGTGTCCATCTTTAGGAAAGCTTTCCCCAAGGACCCACCTTTGGCTGAAGAAAGACCTGTCTTTGCCGACAAGTCAAAGTTGTGACTTTGGGAGGAAGCATGGAGACACCATCTGAGGAAGTAAAAAATACAGAGTTACACCGAAGAAAAGTGTAATCGTTGGTACTCTTACCATAAGAAGGAATCATCACAGTTAACGTTGAGCAAGTTTGTTTCCAGCCACTTTAAGAAGGGCTACGAGTCCCATTGATCTGTAACAAAGTAAAACGTTAAAAAAAAAAAAAGCAAAATCCCTTTGGCTGTTATGTCTTCTCCTCTCTCTGGAGGTAACCAGTCTGGGGAGTTCTCAGTAATTCATGTGCAAGTTACGGCTAAGTTCAAGGAGAACACAGATCTTGTTCTGCCTCACACTCCATGCGCCCCGACTGCCCCCCACCGTGCCTCGACTGCTTCCCCCCATGCCCTGACTGCCCCCTGTGCCCCGACTGCCCCCTGCGCCCTGACTGCCCCCCATCCCCCGACTGCCCTCCATGCCCCGACTGTGCCCTGTGCCCCGACTGCACCCTGACTGCCTCCCAAGCCCCAACTGCGCCCTGGCCCCGACTGCCCTCCGTGCCCTGACTACGCCTGCGCCCCAACTGTGCCCTGCACCCTGACTGTGCCCTGGCCCCAACTGTGCCTCGCACCTCCACTGCCCCCCGTACCCTGACTGTGCCCCGTGCACAACGCATTAGGGCTCTGTTTTACCCATGTTGATACGCATCGCTCACCGACACACTGCATTTTGTCACGTCTCTGCCATGCTTTGCTCACCCAGTGCCCCATGGCGGGCACGGGGCTGCTTTAATGTTCTGTGGCATCACCTGTCGTTCAGCAAGGACCCCTGGGCATGTCCCCTGGGAGCTCGTTGTCCCTGCAGAGCTCTCTGGAGGTGAGGCCTGGTCCCAGGTCCAGGATGAGCACGTCTTGTTTTTTGGGCACATGCTCCAGAGTGTGTGAGCCGGGCGGTTCCTCGCTCTCCTGTCCCGGGTCCCGTGCTGCCCGGCAGCACCAGCACATCCACTCTCTCAGCCGGCTGCTCCTCTCTCCTGTGTCCCCAGCTCCGGAGAAGGGGTCTGGTCCAACCGGGGCTGTGTGCTCATGGAAGGGAACCTCAGCTACTCCGTCTGCCGCTGCACCCACCTCACCAACTTCGCCATCCTGATGCAGGTGGTCCCGCTGGAGGTAAGAGCCAGGCGCCAGGGTTCGCGGGCCCGACAGAGTGTGGGCAGGTGGGGCCTGTTACCTGTGAGTCCCGGGGGCGTTTTAGCCGTAGCAGGGTGGACGGCAGCCTCTGCTCGTCAGGGAGACCCTGTGATTAGGGACATTTGGGAGGCTCTACTGCTTTGGCAAACAAAAGAAAACTTTGCTGCAAGCATCCTAAGGCAGCACCTGTGCAGACCCCAGATCCTTCTCAAAGATCCCTGTGCAGATGGGAGGGCAGGTGTGCCAGCATTTTCTGCCTTCAGTCACCGGGCTGGGAAGCCTGTGCTGCGGGAGAGTTGGGGTGTGTCCAGCACAGCAGGAGGACGTCCTCAGCTGTAACGGGGGTGCATAAGTGTCCAGAGAGGGCATCAGGTGGTGACACACAGGTGCACATCTACACTGCGTTCTCTGAGCATTTCTGCCGAGGGCCGAGGGACGGGGCTGCAGGCGGAGCTCTGGACTGTTTCCAGACCTGACTTCCAGCTCCAGGGTTAGCAAGTGCTGTGGCGGGGAAGGGGATTTCCAGAACCTTCTGCCATCCTCCTCTCTCGGGCCATGACCTTCCCTGGAGCCTCAGGTTAAGAGAGGATGAGGGCCCTCCTGCCTGCGTTTCTCTGCTTCAGAATATTTAATCTTTATCTCCTGCTAGGCTGCACAGTCGGCCCTAAGAGCTAGACCTCCATTTATTGGTTTAAGGCAGGCAGAGCTTGGAAGAGAAAAAAGTGTTCTTTTAAAAACGCAGATGCGTCAAGATAGGATCTTCTGAGCTGTTATCAGTCCCTGACCCCTGCGTGTGAATGACTTCCTTGGCTGCAAGAGCCCAGAGGACACGGAATTTCGCCGGTGCTGGCAGGCAGATGGGGTGAGGCAGGAATGGGTCCTAAGGCCTCGGAAAACCAGGCACCCGTTCAGGCCTGTTTCATTCCAGCCCAGACTGGGTTTTGGAGAATGAAACGTCTGACCTACAGCTTTGATTTCTGGCTCCCGCTGAAGTCGGGGCTTGGGTGGTGCTGGGCCGAGCAGAGGCCTCCTGCCCCAGCACCCCCGCTCCTGGCCCCCACTCATCGGGACAGGTCCCCGGAGCCCCCAGGCCCCTGGGCCGCGCGGGGAACTGAGCTGGGGTCTGGACGCCCCACCTCTGCTGCCACGGCCTGCTCCACCCAGTCCCCCTTGGCACGTCCAGTCCACGGGGTTGTGCGGCCCCTGCCCTGGCGAGAACCTGGTGCGCACAGGCCCGCGGACGTCTCGTTGGGCCTGGCGTGGCTCCCGGTACCCCAGGTTGTCCCCTCAAGGCTGTGGCTCCGCGTCTGTGACCACTCCGCGTGGCACCCGCCCCGGGGGTTCGGTGGGAAACTAGAGGAACAGTGCGGTTCTGCCTTTGAACAGTTTGTGTGCTGGTGGGAGGCGTAACTGGTGAACGCGGAGGTGACCTCGGCAGCAGCGAGGGAAGGGGCGTGAAGACGCACGTGGGGACCGGCAGCGCTTGTGATGGCGCGGTGGGGAGGGTCCCAGGGTGGACGTGATGGCGCGGTGGCGAGGGTCCGGGGCGGACGTGATGGCGCGGTGGGGAGGGGGTCCCAGGGTGGACGGCGCGGTGGGAGGTCCGGGCGGGCGTGATGGCCTTGGGTGGGGAGGGTCCCAGGGCGGACGTGATGACGCGGTGGGGAGGGTCCCGGGCGGACGTGATGGCGCGGTGGGGAGGGTCCCAGGGTGGACGTGATGGCGCGGTGGCGAGGGTCCGGGGCGGACGTGATGGCGCGGTGGGGAGGGTCCCAGGGTGGACGTGATGGCACGGTGGGGAGGGTCCGGGGTGGACGTGATGGCGCGGTGGGGAGGGTCCGGGGGAGAAGCATGCTCCCGGCCACGGAGCAGCAAGGGCAGGTGCGGGAGGCGGGAGGGGCTGGGGCAGTGCTGGGGGCGGCGGGAGGCTCCTGCGTCTGTAGGTCGGGCCCTGGATTTAGTGTCCGGACGGTGACTGCTTATAGAGGTTCCGGCGGGGGTGGGGGTGGGGTGGGGTCCCCTGGGGCCCCCCAGGCACACAGGGAACGGAACCAGGCGCCTACCTGTCAGGTGTCCTTCAAGCGGGAGCATTCAGAACTTTGCTGGGCGGTGCTGTCACGGGCTTGCGCGGGGGCCTGGTGCTCTGCACGGTAAATCTGAGTCCAGGCAGGTGTGACCCCCAGGCTGTCCCAGTGGGAGTGACGCGTGGGCAACAGCCTCCCTTCAGGTGCCGGGCACCCCTTTCCTTTCTGGTCCCTGCCCCCCGGGCCCTCTGTCACCCCCTGATCCCTGCCCCCCAGGCCCTCTGTCACCCCTGGTCCCTGCCCCCTGGGGCCTCTGTCACCCCTGGTCCCTGCCCCCCGGGCCCTCTGTCACCCCCTGATCCCTACCCCCCAGGCCCTCTGTCACCCTGGTCCCGCCCCCCGGGTCCTCTGTCACCCCTGGTCCCTGACCCCGGGCCCTCTGTCACCCCCTGTTACCTGCCCCTGGCCTCTGTCACCCCTGGTCCCTGCCCCCGGGCCTCTGTCACCCCTGGTCCCTGACCCCGGGTCCTCTGTCTCCCCTGATCCCTGCCCTCTGGGCCCTCTGTCACCCCTGGTTCCGTCCCCGGGCCCTCTGTCTCCCCTGGATCCCCGCCCCCTCTGTCACCCCTCTGGTCCCCGTCCCCTCGAAGCCCTCTGTCACCCCTGGTCCCTGACCCCGCTCCTGTCTCCCCCTGATCCCTGCTCCCTCTGTCACCCCTGGTCCCTGACCCCGGCCCTCTGGCACCCTCTCGTTCCCTGCCCCTGGGCCCTCTGTCACCCTCTTTTCTGACCCTGCTCCTCCGGGCCCTCTGTCACCCCTGTTCCCTGCCCCTGGGCCCTCTGTCACCCCTGGTCCCTGCCCCCCGGGCCCTCTGTCACCCCCTGGTCCCTGGCCCTAGAACGTATGTGCCTGTGGGCAGGGACAGTCCCCAGGGTGCTGTGGCCAGGTCCCCTCATTTACAAATGGAGACAGTGATGCCCAGATGCGAGGGTGGGCTGGGCTCAGTCATTCATCCAACAAGGAACTACTGGGTTTGAGGTGATGACCCCAGGCTTTTGAGGCCTCGTTCTGGGCCTAGGGAGCACAGCAGTGGGACTGGCACGGCGCTCGGGATTTTAACTGGGGACACAGACGCTCTGCACTTGAACGCTCGCTCTGGCCTGTGGTGTTGAGGGCGATGTGGAAACCAGGTGGGGTTGGGGAGGGAGCTGTTTGGAGGAGGGCAGCCCTCGGGGGCCTCCCGGAGAAGCTGGGGTGGCCGAGCGGCCTCGGGGAGGAGGGCGCAGCCACAGAGGCCTGGAGGAAGGAGCAGGTGCGAGGCTGGTGCCCAGCAGGCGGGGTGGGGGGGTGGGGGGGGAGGCTGGGTGCTCCCGGGACAGGTGCCGGGGCTCATAGCAGAGCTTCAGGCTCAAGTGCGGGGGGCAGAGAGGTAGCTGAAGTCAGGGGAGATGAGAGCGTGCTGGGGCGGGGGGACAGGTGCCCGCTGGGCGACCCACTGCAGCTGCTCTCTCTCCCCTCCCAGGTGAGGGCCTTGGGGACTTCCCCAGGGTCACCCGGGGGCAGGTCCTATCGTCAGGGCCCTGCCCCCTGGAAAGGCCATGGATTGGGGGGGGCGGGTCCTTGGCAGGAAGTGGGCTCCGGGAAGCTGGTGGGACCCGGGGGGGGGCGGGGGTGTGGGGGGAGGCAGCCAGGCCAGTCAGCTGAAAACACCAGGCACAGAGCATTTATGTTACAAATGTGTCCCCACTCAGTGTAGGTGACACCAAATTTGGACAGTCTGTGGGTGTTCGTGGAAGCAAATCATATCTACTCATCACTGGGAAAGGTTGATTTAAAAATGATTCAAAATTATCCATGCTAAAAATGAACATTCTCAGGAACATTAAAACATTAAGGCAGTTATCACACAGATACCTAATGTGTGGCGGTGGATTTAGTAGGAGCAGTGGGACTGGCTTCCTTCCGCTGTCCTGAGCACCTCCCGGGGTGGGTCTGGGCCAGGGTCTCTCCTGGGAGCTCACGGCTGCACCTCCCCTCCCCTCTGCACCTCTCCACCTCTCCCTGGCCGCGCCCCTGCTGTGGACCCCCCTCCACATGGTGTCTGAGGCAGTGGGGCCAGGATCCCGAGGTATATTCCAGCCTCTCTCTGCTCGCTCTTCTCCATGGGGCACCCGCCGTTCGTCAGTAGGGCCCTGGGGTGGGAGCACCATAGATCCCCTCCCACCACGTGCCGATCACACAGAGTCCACGTCCTGGAGACCCTGGCATGGTCCCCTGGTGGCTGGTTTGCAGGGGCCCCTTTGACCCAGAGCATCAGTCACCCCGGCTGTGGCTGGCTGGCTTTGGTGGCTGTCATTCCATTCGACCTCACGTTCTTTTGTTTGGAACCATCTTAATTAATGTGTAGCCGATACACGTGTGTGTCTTAATCAGGTGGCAAAAAGGGAGGCAGTGTCACCCGCCATCTGTCCTCTGGTCCCCTGATGCCGCTCCTGCGAAGTCACACCTGTTCCAGTGTCCCCTTCCTCCTGGAATTGCTCCCCTACTCCACGCACGTGTATGCCCCCGCCCCCCCACGGGCTCAGGGCCACCTCTCCCGGGCAGTTCGTCCCCACGTGCACCCACGCCTCCGCCTCATCCTTGCCGCACCCACTGCCGACTGCAGACCGGGAGCCGGGCTCTGAGCCTACTTGCCCGGTCACTGCCGGGGGCTCCGCTGGCTTCCTGGCAGTGCACTGTCTGGGGCACACTTCTCTAGGTGACTTCCTGGCAGGGGGTGGGGGGCACTCACACTACTCTCAGGGGTCCTGTACCAGCCTAACCTCCTCCGGCAGCAGACAGAAATGGGTGACTTTGTTGTAAATGTGAATCCCAAAAACACGTCTCCACCGCTTCCCAAGGTAAGTACGTTTCAGATGGGGGGAAATAGCCCCACCTGTAGACCTGGGGCTGTGTTCATCATCCGTCATGACGCCAGGCACCTCCCGGAAACTCATTTTCTGTATCTTTAAAATTAGCAAAACCCAATTCATTAAGATTCCCAAGAAATTAGTTTTTCCCTATCGGATGAAATTATCTTCAGGTTAATTTTGGAACAGTAGGTGTCACGAGTAGGTGAGGAGAAGAACAGGAGAGACTGCATGGCACAGAGCCGGTCCCTGGGAAGCCCAGCGGCTGAGACAACTTGGTGTCGACATAAACCCGGGAAAGCAGATAATCAGAACAGAGCCCAGACTCTTTCCCACACACCCGTGAGAGTCTATGTCGTAGAATTCAGAGAATGAGGAAGGAAGAGGCCATGTAAAAGCATGAAGTGAGAGCATTCCCAGCCCCGTCTGTAGTGGAGAGAACAGAATAATGGAAGCAGGAGTGCGCAGGCCCTGACTCCTCTATGCCAAGGAGGACAGTGCGCCTCGGCCACCTCCCCGCGCCCCCCCGTGTTGGCAGGAGGAGGGGTCCCCCGAGGACAGACATGCAGTGGTGAGGGTCCGACTGGCCTGGAGGCATTTCCACGGCATGGGCACATGAAAAGGCAGTGTGGGCATAGCGCACAAGTATCTTCTCTTTATAAAGCCACGTGAGGTCCCCGGGCACGTGCTCACCCCCGTGAAGTGATGTCCCTCTGCGTGATCGGAAGAAAGGTACAGAGGTGCCTTCTGGGCTGACGGGGTTGGGGGACACTGGACCGCAGCCCCGGCCCGTGTGCTGAGCCCCTGTGTGTGCAACTGTACGGAGTGAGGGAACGTGACTGAGTAACAAAATTAGTCTGGAGAGGCCGCCTGCAAGGCCGCTCGCGGGCACGGGGCTTCCCTCCTCCCGACACCCAGTGGCTTGGAGCCTGGCGCTGGGCAGAGGCCGCGTGAGGGTGAGTGGGTCCGTGCTGCAGGAGACCAGGGAGCCTTCTCCCCCGACGCCAGGTGTGCCCACGTCGGTAGTAAGCCTGACTCGTGCCCACGTAGCAGCTTGGGCACACAGGCCTGTTCGCCAGGTTCAAGGGCAGGTAGAGGGGTGCCGCACTTGGCACTGCTCAGGATTGGCCAACAGAGGCACCGGGGACGGAGGAGCTGGGCCCTGCAGTGGTGGGTGCTGCGTGGCCTGCCCAGCCAGGCCCCGGGCAGGGGTGTGGCCACAGGAGCCACGTGGCTGACTCAGGTGAATCCCTAGGAAGGGAAATTGGAGCCGGCAGGATTTGGTGAGGGACGACGGGCTGACGTTGCAGAGACCGTAGGGACGAGCCAGTCCCACCTGTTTCCAGGCCCCCCACCCGAGATGCACATTCCAGGGGGACAGTCTGGCTGTCTGTACAGTGAGGGGTCCCTGTGGCAGGGAAGTGGTGGGCGCCGCCCAGAGGCCCCCTCAGTGCCCCATGCCTGCACATGCAGCCACCCAGAGGCCCCTCCAGGGTCAGCTGTCCTGGGGCGGGGGGCGGGGGGTCACGGTGAAGGAGCAGGTCTGTAAGGCAGAGCCGCAAACCCCGGCCCCGGTCTGGAGGCCGGCCGGTGGGCCTGCTTCCTTTAGCCCGTTTGTCGGAATTTCAAAGGTCAGAGAAATTATTTAAAATTTTTGAGTTTGGTTTCCTTAAAAAAAAAAGTCAGGGTGGGGGCTCCGGTTCACCGCCTCCCTGCACCGGGGGCTAAGCCTCTCTGCCCCCTCAGGGTTCGCGCTGCTGTTCCACTGCTCAGAGACGGCAGAGTCTCTCTCGCGCTTTCCTAGGCTGGGAAATGACATATCGGCTCAACGGGGCTTTTGCAAAAAATAAACGAAGGTAAAGGTATTTCTTTTTGTAAGGAGAGCTGCACTCGGTGATGACGACAGCAGGCTCCCAGCGGCCTCACGCGTTTATGCGAAATGCCCTCTCGGGAGCCTGGGAGTCTGTGGTCTGTGACTCAGGAGCCCGTGTCCCGAAGCAAACTCCAGGCTTTTCTGGGTGTTTCTAAATCTGACTGCAGGGCGGGATGGGGAGGGCATCACTGGGGCACACCATGCGGCGTGAGGCCGGGAGCTGCAGGGGGTGTGTGTGTGCACAAGGGTGAGTGTGTGCACGTGTGTGTGACTCTGTGTGGGCAAGTGTGTATGTGTGTGCACATGTGTGCAGGCAGGCGAGTGTGTATAAATGTGTGTGCAGGAGGAGAGTGTCTGTACGTTCGTGCTGGTGGGTGAGTAGGTGTATGTGTATACATGTGTGTGCACCTGTGTGTGGGTGGGCGAGTGTAGTGTGTGTACATGTGTGTGCATGTGTGCACGTGTATACGTGTGTGTGCAGGTGGGGAGTGTGCGCCTGTGTGCGTGCATCTGGGCGTGTGTGTGTGCAGGCTGGGTGCACGTGTGCGTGTGTGGAGGGCTCTCCCCAGCACCCCGTCCCTCAGGCCCCTCCCCACTCTGCCCCAGGTACAGGACCCACACTCGCCGGCCACCCTGCCAGGTGCGGCCACGCGGGCGGGGGCTCTGGCCTGGCCGCCGGGGGGGTGGGGCGCCGGTGGCTGGAGCCTGCGGACCTAACGCCCGCCCACGCTGGAGCTGTCCTGGTGGCCCCGGTGGGCCTGTCACGAACCGGCCGTGCGGGCAGAGCACCGCGTGCACCGTCGGGAAGCAGGTGCCTTCCTCGGGCGGTCCTTCTGCGCGTATCACTTTCTTGTGTGAGCACCTACTGTGTGCGGCTCTGTCCCCATCGCCAGGCGCAGGCAGCAGGGCCCGTGCCGGCTCCGAGCTTGGCCTCCCCAGCTGTGACACGGGGGCCTCTCCCTGTGGAGCCGTGCTAGGGATCACACCCCGCCCTGAGCACTGGGTTCTGAGCACCCAGCCCCAAGAACTGAGCCCCGAGCACCCAGCCTAAGGAGCATGAGGATGCCCGGGGTGACCAGGCGGCTGAGGAGCCCGGAGGCCTCACGGGGGGCAGGAGTGGAGTGCATGCCGCCCGGGGCAGCACCGAGCCTCCCCCGCTTCACTCCTGAGGGATGGCGGGGTCCTGCGCCCCTGCGGGACCGTCTCCCTGTCGATGCCCCGCCCCCCCTCCAGCTCCCCCTCCTTGGCACCCCGCTCTGGTGGCCCTGCTGCCTCCCTGGGGCGGGCATGCTGCCTGAGCTCGGCGCCCGGAGCCCCGTCCCTGCCCTCAGGACCCCTGGCACGCAGGGAGGCCCCCGTGCTCTCCCGGGATGTGCGTGAACAGGCCCTGGAGGTGGGATGGGAACGTGAGGGTGAAAAGCCCCACCGGGGAGGCAGCAGCTCTTCCATGGCCGGTGACAGAGGGCCCTGCGGTCCAGCCTCAGCGCCTCGCTGGAGTCAGCCCTCCCTCTGCTCCCTCCTCCCACCAGACTCACGTTGTTGCTGCTGGAGGAGAAGCACCTATTGCTTCACTTACTGTAGATTTTTCTGGAAGAAGCCTATGCTCGGTGCCATGTGGGGGCTCAAGCTGCCCCACAGAGGGAGGCTGACAGTGGCCTCAGGACCCTTGCACTCCTCGGGCTGGGACGGAGGGTGGTGGCGGGAGCAGGGATGCAGGGTGACGAGCCAGGGGGAGCAGGGGTGCAGGGTGATGTGCCAGGGGGAGCAGGGGTGCAGGGTGATGAGCCAGGGGGACCAGGGGTGCGGGGTGACCCGCGGAGGGAGCAGGGGTGCAGGGTGATGCGCCAGGAGTGGGGGTGCGGGGTGACCCGCTGGAGGGAGCAGGGGTGCAGGGTGATGCGCCAGGGGGAGCAGGGTGCAGGGTGATGAGCCAGGGGGACCAGGGGTGCGGGGTGACCCACCGGAGGGAGCAGGGGTGCAGGATGATGCGCCAGGGGGAGTGGGGGTGCGGGGTGACCCGCCGGAGGGAGCAGGGGTGCAGGGTGACGAGCCGGGGAGCAGGGGTGCCCCCGTCCAGGAGGGTCTGACATGAGGGATCTGGAGGCCCGGGGCTCGGTGGGGTCGGGCGGTCAGCTCCAGGCTGCCAGGCAGAGCAGAGTGTCAGAGGCGCCACAACTCCCTGCACCGTGGGGGGAGCCGAGGGGGGAGAGAGGGGCCGTCGCAGAGGCTGCCCGGCCCGCCTGGGAGCGGGGGTCCTGCAGGAGTGTGGCGGGCCGGGACAGGAGGGCACAGACGCTCCGTGTCCTAAGATGGGACACGCGTGGGGAGAAGGCCGCGGCGCGGAGAGCGGAGGTGTCTCCCGCGGGAGGCGTGAGCGTGTGGCCTCTGTTCTGCCCACAGGGGAGCGCGACGGAAAGACCCCGGGGGCTGCGGCTCCGTGTGCAGAGTGGCCTCAATGCCCCCGGGCCCCTGGCCTCCGTGCGGAGACATTCAGGCGCCCGCAGCCCTCGGCCTGTGTCTGTGTGGGCGCGCGCGTCCCTCCCGGGGGACCCTGGGGCTGCTGTCCCGTCCGTGGGGCCTGCTCTGACCCGCCTCCTGCAGGGGGGTGTCTGGCGGCTGGTGGGCTGGGTCCCCGACCCCCCACAGCCTCCCCTGACAGGATGTGTGGACTGTGCAGCACAGTGTTGAAGCCCCCCCCCGCCCCCCACTGCATCTAAAGCTGGGATCACACAGCCTCTGTCTGCGTCCCGGCCCGACCGCTGGCCGCAGGGGCAGCGCCGTGAGCTCCATGCCTCCCAGGACGTGGCTGCCCAGCGCCGGGCACGGCGGGAACGTGTTCGCAGACCCTGCTGTGCTGGGGCCCGGGCCCTGGGTCCCCGTCAGCTGGGGCTCCGGCGGGAGGTGAGGACAGGTGCTCTCCTGGCCGTGGCCTGTGACCGTGCCATGGGCCTTGGGCTTGGCCGTCCTGCTGGGGGAGGGGGTCCTGTCCTGACTCTTGCCCGATGGTGCCTCCCTCCCCTTCGTTAACACGTCCGGGAATGACACGTCCCGCTCCTGAGAGGCTGCGGCGGCTTCTGCGTTTCCAGCTGCCTCAGACTAGCGCTCGAGCCGTGTGCCTGAGGGTGGACGGTCCGGGTGACTGTCCTCAGGGCTGTGGGCTCGGCCCCGTCACTGGAACGGGACCTGGCCTGCAGCCTCGACTCTGTGTGTTGCTGGCACAGGTACAGCTGGAGCCCAGGGACTGTCACCGAACCCGGGCCGCCCGTGGGGCCACGTGCTGCTGCTGCTCCTGGGCTGAACGAAGGCGTGTGGTTCAGCGGGGGTCAGAGAGGTGGCCTGAGGGGACGCAGGCCCCGGGAGCTGGGTTCTGGGGCAGAGAGACAGGGTTCTGTCCCCGGGAGACAGGACGCTGGGGCAGAGCGAGGTGGGTGGAGGAGGCGCAGGAAACCACGTGAGGCAGGAGCCGCGAGGGGCAGTGTGTGTGCACAGCCCGGGGGCCCAGCGAGGGGGCTGCGGCTTCCCACGTGTCCTTCACTGCGCTCGGCCTCGGTTCCCTTGACAACTGGCTTCCCACCAAGTCCAGCCGGAGGGAGACGGGCGCGCTGCGGTCTGCCAGGTGCGCCCGGCCCCGCCGGCCTTCCGCGGGCAGGTCTGCTCCTGTCCCCTCCTCCCCTCGACCTTCTGCCCGCAAGAGTCGGGGCCGTGGCAGCTCTCTGGGGCACCTTGCCGTCATTGCTCTGCTCTTCTAGGGTTCCCCACGCCCTCGTGAGCCCCTTCCCATGTCAAAGGCCGTCTGCCAAACCACGGGGAGGGTCCCACTCTCCTGTCTGAAGCCTCCAGACAGAGCAGCCGGGGGGTGAGGCCGAGGGGTAGGGTGAGGGAAGCATTGTGGGCCTCCTCTGGGTCAGTGGCCGGGGCGACATCCTGCCCAGTGGAGACCTGAGTGAGGGTCTCCGGACGCAGTGGGGTCGGGGGCTCTGGAGATTGAGGAGAGAGGAAGAGAGGACGCGGCTGGGTTAGTGCAGGAACCAGCAGCGCTCTGGGACGGGTGGGCTCTGAGGGCGGGGGGATCCCGAGGACCCTCGGATCGGAGGCCTCCCCATGCACTCCAGCCGCCTGCACTGGGGCCCCTGTGTGTTTCCATCAGGCCTCATCCAAGCCCGGAACTAAAACCTTATTTATTCACTTGTGCATTTGTCTGCGTCCCCACTGCTGTGTGAGCTCCGTGATTGGCACACAGTGGTGCTTAATGCATGCCTGTTGCACCCGGAAGCACAGGCTGGCTGGGGGGATCTGACGCGGCCTCTTGCTGGCTGTGTTGTTTCGCCACCTGAAAATGAGAGCTGTGCTGCTCACCCTCAGGGCTGCCATTGAGATTCCCTGCCCACATGCAGCAGGTGCCTAATTAAGGCACTTTCAGGCTTCCTGTCTGAACCATCCACTCTTCCGGCTGGCTGACGGCGGGTCGGGCAGATGTGAGTGCAAAGCTAGGGCTGGACTCTGTCCATCGGAAGCTCCAGGCCGAGTGGCCAGCAGAAAACAGGCGGGGTTTCCGTGAGTGTGGCCGACAGGCCGCCGCATGCACACCAGAAGCTTCTGCGCTGTGAACCCGTCCACGCCAGAGCCCTGGGGCCTCCCAAGTCCGTTAGCGGAGGGGCGCAGCCCTGCTGTGTCCACAAGACATGTACGCACACTGATGTAGGTTAAGGAAGTCTTTCACGGGGGTGGGCAGTGGGGGCGGAGCGTGGAGGCCTCCTCCCGCCCCCCAGCCTTCAGCAGACGCCTCTGGACACCAGCGTTCTCAGAGCTCCGGGCCGTGACACGGCGGGAGATCTGTTAATGGGAGCTCACCAGCCCTGTGGGAGAAAGATCTGGGTGGTAGCGGGCAGGGAGGAGCTGGGGCCCCGCCGTGTGGAGATCCCTGTGGACTTGGCTGGCTCAGGGCCAGAAGGGGGAGAGGGTGTTCCTGAGGCCACGGGGTGAGGACCTCACGGAGCCAGGCCAGCTCTTGCACACAGGCACGGTTGTCACCTGTCACTTGCTCGCATTTCCATGGTTGTTTAAATTCATTTCCGTTTGGCGGGTGCCGCAGTGGCGGAGGCGGCCCCAAGTTCCTGCACAGAGCTCAGTCCGTGATGTCCGTGAACTCTGGAATCTGATGCTCGTCCACATCTCCAGGCAAAGCTAATTGTGATGGCAACAATGACACTTTTATTGCCTTCTTTTTTAAAGTTTATCTATTATTAAAAAAAATTTTTTTACTGTTTATTTTTGAGAGAGAAAGAGAGTCAGAGCATGAGCAGGGGAGAGGCAGAGAGAGAGGGAGACAGAATCTGAAACAGGCTCCAGGCTCTGAGCTGTCAGCACAGAGCCCGATGCAGGGGCGCGAACCTATGAACCGTGAGATTGTGACCTGAGTCAAAGTCAGACGCTTAACCGACTGAGCCGCCCAGGCGCCCCCCAAGTTTATTTATTTTGAGAGAGAAAGAAAGAGTCGGGGAGGGTCAGGAGAAGGAGAGAGAGAATCCCAAGCAGGTTCCGTGCTGTCAGCACAGAGCCCAAAGTGGGGCTCGTACCCATGAACTGTGAGATCATGACCCAAGTTGAGATCAAGAGTCAGATGCTTAACCGACTGAGCCACAGAGGTGACAACGAGACTTTTCAATTGCCTGTGACAGCAAGAAAGAGGACGTTCTCTGTTCAGTATCAGCGTTACGTATTCGGTTTTATTCCCAGCCCCTGAAAGTCACCACCTCCCCCACTGTGAGAGCCCATCCAGAACTATCTGAGGAGGTGCTGGGTGTCGCCGTCACCCCCCACCCCCGCCCCAGGGCTGGAGCTAAATATTTTGGTCGTACCTAGGGTTTCTCGGAACCTGCACTGCTCACAGCACCTGAAGTGTCTGTCGGGACGGAGAACGCGGTGTCGCCAGCCGGTCTGACACTGGGAACGTCACTCCCCGGGAGCCCTGCTAACAATATGTTGCAGGAGCCGGAGCCTCAGGCCCTGTGGCGTGGGAAGGTGGCTCTGTTCGCCCTCCTTGGTACCTGATGACTCGGAACGCCTCCGGCCCGCCCACCTGCAGGGGAGAAGGTTGGGGTCCAAATCCTGGGCTGTGGCTGAGAACGTAGCTGCAGGAACACACTCGCCCCCCGCCCCCCGCCCCCCCATATCTGGGGCTGCAGGCTCCAGGCTTCCTTCCCCGCCCCCATTCTGTCACAGCTCTAAAGTGTCTCATAGCCCCAGGGAGTGAGTTGACCGGTGGTGACTCACAGATCTGGAAGAAGTAAAACCCATTAAGTTGTCTGTCTTCAGGCACAGTCCTGCTGGCTCCCAAATTGCTCTGTGCCAGCCACTTGCAGTCCCCGGTCTTTGGAATTGGGGCCCCCGGGCTCGCAGCCCTCCCAGCAGCTCCCCTACCTCCTGGGACTTGCCTCCTGTTCTTCCCGATTAGGTTCTGACGAGTGGAGGCTGGGGCCCTGGGGTGTCAAGGCCAAGGTTGGAGGGACCTCGATGTCTGGTGTCCAGTGTGGACGGACATCGGCGATGGGGACGGGGCTCCGGCTGGGTCTTGGATACAGATACAGCCACGAGCCACCGCAGGAAGCACAGCAGTGACCGCCTGCAGGGACAGGCGCTGGGAAGCTGGTCTCCCAGGCTTGCTCAGGGAGCATGGAGTGTTTTGGAATCCAGGGTCAAGTGAGCCTGACCTGAGGCTCCGGCTCTTGGGGCCGAGGGAGCCACCATTTGGGTTGTGCTGCTAGGTGTGCTGTGGCCCGTGTCACCGTCCTTTGGGGCTTTGCGTCTGACTTGTTTGCCATTCATTTCCCAAGTTCATTATGCGTTACTTGGCGTCAGGGGTAACAGCCACCCCTACACAGACTCACAGAGGGCATGTCTCGTCTCCCTGGCGTTGCTCTCGGCACTGCGGGCATGTAAATCTGGGGGAACCTCAGAGAGGAGTCGCAACCCACCTGGGTCATTACCTGGGACTTTATGGGCGTTATGGCTCCGGGGCCGGGGGCTTTGTCAGCCCTGGGTGGTGCGGTGTAGACCGGGAGTCACGGGGCACAGGAGGCAGTGGGGGCGGGACAGGTGGGGAGGACAGGGTTAGGCATTGGAAAGACGGAGGCTGGATGGGCGGAGGAACTGGAGGGTTTGGTGGGGCAACTGGGGGCGGTGCTTCCAGAGAGACCCAAGGGCTGATGCCACGGGACTGGACGGACCTGTGTTGGTGGTGGTAACAGGGCATCTGGGGGAGAGGCAGGACCTGGTGGTCACCACCACACGCACGCTGGGACCAGCCCTGGGGCCCTTTGCAGGGGGAGCCCTGTCCCCACCGGCCCCGCGCTGACCCCTCTGCTCTGCTTCCCACGCAGCTCACACACGGACAGAAGGTGGCGCTCCTGTCCATCACTTACATCGGCTGCTCGCTGTCCGTGGTCTGCCTAGTGCTCACGCTGGTCACCTTCGCCATGCTCTCGTGAGTCATCCTCCACTCCGAGCCCTGGTGGAAATGTCAGCGCCTCCCTGCCCCACTTTGATTTCCCTCTGGCGTTTGTGCTCACGCGTGGCAGATGCCTGGTCCCAGTGAGATTCTCTACATCCTGCATTACAGCTAGACAGCTGTTCCAAAGTTACTTTCCATTGAGATCTAGGGTGCAGGGAGGGGTCGGGGGTGTGAGGGAGGAGGGGGGAGGAAGGGAAGGGAGACTGTGGGATTGGAGGATGCCCTGCTTTAGTGAGGCTGGAAAGTTCTGGAAGGGCCTCCATTCCACAGGCTTCCTGACCCTTGGACTGGCAAGAGCCAGAACCGAGGACCTCCTACCCTGAGATACCAAAGCTGTGGCTCCGTAAGGGGTCTCTGGAGAGGCCGGAAGGTGCTTTTCCAGGAGGCCTCTGGCCCTCCCGGCGGAAGCCACATCTGGTCAGAGCTCAGGGGGTCCGTGCAGCCCCCAGGGGGCGGGGGGCAACTGAATCCCTTGGTGCCCCTTTCTGAACCGGGACAGGAAACTGAATCAAACCCTGTTCACGGGCAGACGATAGTGACGACACCCAGGTAGCTGCCTGGGCTGTGGCTTCACACCTGGGGTGTGGGGAGCTTATCTCCCCCACCTCCTCTGCAGGGGGGATGATGCTCCAGGGGTTCCTCTGGGAGCCCTGTGTCCCTCCTCGCCTGCCCTGGTCTCCTGAGGACACCTGCCCCTGGCCTGGCTGTGACCGGTCCCAGGGTCGGGGTCCCAGGGTCGGGGGCTGTAGCATGGTCAGCAGGGAGAGGCTTTCAGCCCCCCAGAACTCTGGGAACTGGGGGAGCGGGGCCGGTGGCATCCACGGTAGGCAGGAGCCGGGCCCCGTGTGGAGCTGGGACATTCGTTCTTCGGTTTGTCATCCCTCAGCTTTGCTCGGAAGCCCAGTGCCCACATGCAGGAGCACGCGCTTCCTGGCCAGCAATGCCAAGGGAGGTGAGAGGTGCTACTTTCCTGGCAGGAAGTCCTCCCCAAGGGCAGACTTGGGAGGCGTGGCTGGTGCCAGGGCCCGAGCCTGGAGGCGGCTGGGTGTTTGAGAGCCAGGAGAGGGCACTGTGAGCAGGAGTAGGAAGGAGGAACGAGGTGGGTCAGAGCAGGAGCCGAAGGGGAAGCAGGGGGCAGGCTGTGCAGGGGTGAGGCCCATGGAAGGAGCTGGCTGGTTTCCAAGAGCAATAGGGAGCCACTGAGGTTCCACAGTGGGGAGTGACTGCATCTGGGTGGGCTTCATAAAGGCCTCTTTGGCAGCCCTTGTTGGGGGGGTGGTGATAGGGAGCAGCTGTGTCCAGCCCAGCCTCACCCCTGCACGTCTGCCCTCAGCTCAGTCAGCACCATCCGGAATCAGCGCTACCACATCCACGCCAACTTGTCCTTCGCTGTTCTCGTGGCCCAGATCCTCCTGCTCATCAGCTTCAGCTTCAAGCCTGGCACAGTGAGTAGCCCCTCTGTCCCTCCCCGCCTCCCTCTGATGTCTGGCACCTTATGCTGCTTTCTTGGACTCAGATCCCCCAGGCAGGGCAGGGGCTCGTCCAGGAGAGGCAAAGAAGGCATGGCTGGGCTGGGCTCTCTGCTCACCATTGGCTCAACAGGGAAGGTGCTGGTGCTCCAGCGCGGCCCAGGGCCCTGGCAGCATGGGGGACACGATGTGGGGAGCTGACGCAGGCTGGCCCTCCACTCCTTGAGCCTGGCCAGGCTGTGCAGCCCTAATCTCCTGCTTAAGAGCTGTGGGAGTCAGGTTCCCCTGACTTGCTCACAGTGACAGGTGGCCTGAGCTCTGTGGCGGGTGCAGAGTGACCGTGGGTGTCGGTCCCAGAGCAGATGGTGGGTGGCCGGCGCCCCCAGGAAGGGGACGCAGAGACGGAGCTGTGCAGGCCTGACACTTGCCTCTGACGTGCACGTGGGGCAGATTAGGGACCTCCAGCCGCGCCCCGGGAAACCAGGTGCCGTCCGGGGAATGAGCTGATTGGGGAGCACTGTGAGAGCAGAGCTTGGAGCGCACGACGTAATCATGCCGTTTCTGTCTTCAATTCTTTTATTTTTTCCTCCTTTACATTACTTTTTGAAGTTAGTATATAAATTTATATCTCCCCCCGTCATTCAGCCCCCTTCCCGGCCTCATGGGGACACCATATGGGGTCGGGCGTTCCCGCTGCGGCCTAAGCCCGTCGCAGTTGAGGGTCCGGCTCGGCGCCAGGTGGCCGCCGCGTGGCTGAGAAGCCCCAGCTCCCGCGCCGGCTCCCCGGGGGCCCCGCCCACTCCCCAGAGCTCACCCCATTGGCCGGCCTGTTCAGGTGACCGCCTCCAGCCAATCCCCCTGCGGAGGACTCGCGTGTTTGTGCTGATTGGCCACGGCTGATTGCCCGCCCTCTCCTGAACCAATCACTGTGCCGGGGTTGTGCGCCCCACCCGAACCGCGGGGACTAGAAAGGAAGCCAGGGCCCCGCCCCCTCTGCTGAGCTGGGGAATGAGGGCACGTGACCAGAAGAAGTCCCGGAATCGCACGCGGGAGGCGGAGCCCGCAGGAGCTGCCCACGGCTCGCACCCAGAGACGTGTCCCCTGTGTGCCTTTGATCGTAGGTCCCCTGCCAGGTGCTGGCCATGCTGCTGCACTACTTCTTCCTGAGCGCCTTTGCGTGGATGCTGGTGGAAGGGTTGCATCTCTACAGCATGGTGATCAAGGTCTTTGGCTCAGAGGGCAGCAAGCACCTCTACTACTATGGGATAGGATGGGGTAGGTGGGGATGAGGTGCGGCGGGCTGGCATGGAATGGGGTGGGTGTGGAGTATGTGGGAATGGAATGGGGCAGGTGGGGTACATGGGGATGGGGTGGGCGGGGGGATAGGAGGGGGGAGGTGGGGTACGTGGGGATGGGGTGGGCGGGGGGATAGGAGGGGGAGGTGAAGAAGGGAGGGGGAGGTGGGGATGGGATGGGGGAGGTGTGTGGAGTACATGGGGATGGGGTGGGGGAGGCAGGGGGAGGAAGTGGCAGATGGGGATGGGATGGGGCAGACTGAAGTAGGTTGGATGTGATTTCATCTTCATATGACACACCTCCAAGAAGCCAGATGCTCTTAGACTTGAACTTCCCCATGCTCTCTTCCAAAAAAAAAAAATAAATAAACTGTTCCCACGGAGAGTGCGTTAGACTTCCCTGTGCTAATGGCATGTATCCCCCATACCTGGGACGAGCCTCTGCAGCTCAGGAGCTGGGGTAGGGACCATGTCTCATTTCTCTGGGACTGGCACCCCAGCACTAGAGCGTGGCCCTGGCAGGGGTGGGCAGCCTCCGACGTCAGCCTGCCTCTTGCAGCACGGAGCCTCTGCCCTGCGAGTACCCTGAGGTGAGGGCAGTCAGGGCCGGTGTCCTCAGCCAGGCATCACGGGGACGGGTCCTGCGCGCAGCACGTGGCGGCTGGATGGAAGAAGGGAGGTCTGGTGGCTGCTGCTCGTACCTGGAATAGAGCTTCTGCAGGAGAAACGCAGGCGGCCCACCCCCGTGAGATAGTGTAGCTCTCGATGGGCCCAGGGCAGGGGAGCCTTGTCTCCTTGGGGTGGAGCAAGTCGTGGCTCGATGGCCACAGACCCTCTCTTCTTACCAAGACTCGGTAGGTTTTCTTGAATAAGGTTTTCCCAGTTTGTTGTATGCTCTTAGGAAAACACACAGAGACTTTCAATGGTTGTGGGGCTTTTAGGCTACTTTTCACCAGTTAGGACTGTCTCCCTGAGGAGTATGTGCAGCAGATCATGGCTTCATTCTGGAAGTCCCCCTCCCCACTGACTGGACTCAGTGAGCTTCCCCCCAGGAGTCCCTGCTTCCTGCCGGAGTCTGTGTAGAGTGGGCCGTGTCACCTGACATTCTTGCATCTGCTGGAAACGTTCACTGACCGTTAGGGACCTGCTCCTTGTTCCTGGTTTTCTTCACCCGGATTTAGTTTTCACAGTCTTCGTTGTGCAAGGAGAAGAGAAACATCTTTATCTTGTGCCTGGAGCTGCTTGATGTAATACATTTGGGGTGCGGTGGAGGTGCGCCCTGCACCCTCCCGACCTCCGCAGCCACCTCCCAGGTGCTGGGGCCACACGGAAGCTGCCTGTGATGGCCGGGATGTCCCACGTCCCGCTGTGAGTGCCCCAGAGCCTGTGCGACCCTGGGCTCTTATTTGGGCTGCAGTATTAGAGGAAAAAATCAATTATTTGTACCCATATTTAAAAATTGAGAGATTTTATATAAACCATAGAGGTCTTCCGAAAAGTGAGGCAGTCTGGGAATCCCAGGTTTATAATCCTGTCCGACAGCGTTGTCTGGGACCACAGTCCCTGCGGGTCCCTGGGCAAGCGGCCCCTGACGGAAGCTGTCTGCACAGAGAGCACCAGACAGGGGTCTCCAGCGTCCCTGGTGTCCCTGGCAGCTTTCCCGTCGCTCATTTCCTCAGGGCTTACGAACAGCATCTTTCGTTCTGGTTGGGGTGGAGTTCGCTTTGCGCTGCAGTAAAGGCAGTCTGCAGGCGGCGGGGCCTCTCGACCTTCAGTTACTAATTAGGAAGGAGCCAGAGGCTGACCCAGGGCGCGGGGACACCCCGCTGAGGGGGGCGCCTCTCACGGAGGCTTCTTCCCACCGTGTCCTCCCCGGTCTTGAAACCCTGGGCACTGTGTTTCAAAGCCAAGTAGCGGGGGAGGTGTTGAATCAAGGACATACCTTGAGGTTCTGGTAGATGTCAGGCCCTAGTTAGGACGGGTGAGGTGAGTGAACAAGAGAGGGGACCATGGTAAACATGTACAAGTTTACACACCCGTGCGGCAGACACGCCCCTCTGAGTACACACTCGGAAGTGAGAGACATGCAGCCTGCTTTCTTTTTCTCTGTCACAACTTAATTTCATGAGCTCCCACATATCTGGGGCACATATCTAACTGTAGTTAATTCTGGACCCCCCTTGCCCTTGGCTGATCTGGAGCTCCAGGAGCTGGCATGAGGGTGAGCTGCAGGTGCGCGGGCTAGGGCCGCCCATGGGTGCAGAGAGGCAGGTGCACAGGCCAGTGCTGCCCATGGGTGCAGAGAGCCAGGTGTGTGGGCCAGCACCACCCCTGGGTGCAGAGAGGCAGGTGCCTGGGCCAGGGCCACTGGGCAGCGTCCAGCTCTCCTTGCCAGAAAGCTGCACACCTCTACTTCCCGTTTCTGCTCCGTATCCCTAGCAGGCATGGCAGTGGGAGGGGCAGTCCCCCTGCTGGAGGGGTCACTGCCTGGAGCCGGTGCTGGTTGCTGAGAGAGAAAATGTGGACGTGGAGGGGCGTCACACTGGAAGTTAAATGCTCAGCCCAGAGAGGCACGTGTCACTTCTGTCCACACCCCACGGCCCAAATGAGCATGGTGGCCCCAACGGCCTTGAAGCAATGTGTACAAACATTCCACATGCCCAGAGAAGCATCCAGAAGCCTGTGACAGGTGGCACTGGGGACTCAGGCAGAAAGACCACTTGTCTCCTGGCTACCTCTCCTGTTCTTTCTGAGACTTTCTCCCTCAGCTCTTTGCTCTGTCCTGGCTGCCAGCTGCCTCCACCCCACCTGGGACATCCGGGGGCCCACTCCACCAGCATGGTCCCTTGGAGGGTCACTGCATTCCAAAGAGAGCGCGTCTTCAACTCTGTTAAGTAAACGTCCATGTGAGGGCTGGAGGGACCCCACATTGTCTGCAGAAGCCGTCATGACCCTGAACTTGGGATCTGAGTTTCTGGTAACTGCAGCAGTGGAAGAGGGACCAGAGTTGGTGAATACCAGTGCACATGATTATAGGGATGGGCTCACACGTCGGACACCTCATTGTTCACACACACGGCCGCATCACATGGGGTCCTCACAATAGCCTGGGGACCCGGGTGCTCTTCTGTGCATACTGTGGAGGCTCAGAGAGGGTCAGGCACTTCCTGGAGGCCACACGGCAGGTCTGGGCGGCCCCGGGAACAGAACCACCCACGGCCCCAGAGCCCAAGATTGGCCTGCCGGCTACTTCCTGCCCCTCATCCTCCCCCCTGTGAGCACACGCGCTCAGCCAGGGGCTGGGCTCCTGCCGCGGTGCCTTGGAGCCCGCAGAGAGCGGGGCGCCCTCTTCACAGGGAGCCCCTCCGTCACTGCCCCGGGGGCGGCCCCAGCCCTCCAGCATCTTCTTTGGGATCAAACGAGCTGTGAGTGCTTAAAATGCACCTTTCGCTCCTCCGTTGTACTTTGGGCAGCAAAGGGATGCCAGCCACCGACGCAGGCTGGGACCGGGAACAGGAAGGCCCGGAGCAAAGGCCTTGACCGCAGAGGCTGCAAATCCCTCCCCAGAGGTCCCTCCAGTCCTGGCGGCACCTTCCAGAACCCACCGGGACGGGTTCCAGAGGGAGGATGACCCTCAGTCTGCATTTGGTCAGCGAGGCTGGGGCACTAGGTGGCTGATGGCGCCTGGGGTTCGATGCCCCGCCCCGGGCCCCTCACCACCTCAGGTGCCATATGATCTCTGCACGCCAGGTGCGCCAGGTGGCGAGGGTGCTCTGGGCCATGTGTGGACACTGGGGCCATGGTGAGAGGCCCCTGGCCTGCCTGCCTCTCCTGGAGGCGGTGGGGCTCCTTCGTGGGCTGGTGGCTTTCCAGCCTGGACGTTGTGGAACGCACTTGAGCCGTTTCGACGTTAGAGCAGTGGCTCCGAGCTAGGACAGCTCTCTAAGAACTCCTATTCCGGGACATTGCTCAAGACTGAGATCAGAAGGGCAGGGAGGCCGCCGCTGTGAGGCACTGGGCAGAGCCAGGGGCACGTGTGCCTCGCCTTCCTCTGGGGCCCTGTAGGCTCAGCGCAGGCAGGTGGGTCCCAACACGCGGTCACCACCCCCAGCCTCTGTTCGGGGAAGCAAGTGAAATGCAGCCTCGTCTTCAGCAGCCCTCCTTCTCTGTGTCCCCGGCCACCAGGTGGGTGGATCCTTTGCTGTCCGTCCCCTTGGCCCACCCTCCAGGGCAGGGGAGAGGCTGCTGTGCTGGTATGGGTCTGACAGAGGCCCCCCGGGAGGCGTTGCTCTCCTGGGAGCCAGAGCAGGTTGTTTTCAGAAACGGGCTTGGATTCATAAGGGATGTGATTCAGAGTTTGTGTGTACGTGTGAGTGTGCAGGTCAGTGTGAGTGTGAGTCAGCTCTTGGTTTAGACTGAAGCTCCTGGAGGCAGGGGCAGCCCCGTGCTCTCTGCACTTGGCTCTTGCTCTGTACACGCACCAGGCGTACACGCACCAGGCGTAAATGAACGAGGGACTTGCTGAGTAAAGGGGACTGAAGCACGCGCCATGATTTCCTGCTCTCATTTCCCACAGGTTTTCCTCTCCTGATTTTCATCATTTCAATATCATTTGCCATGAACAGTTACGGAACAAGTACAAAGTAAGTGACGGGGGCCTCCCTGCATGTGACAGGACTTTCACGGGAAAGACCCCTGTGAGGGACCCTGGGCCGTGGCTCTGTCTTTATGGGGCCGGCCTCCCCAGGCCCTGCAGGAAGGGCAGCCCAGGAGGGTGGGAACAGCCCCAGCTGCACCCAGGCTTTGTCCTACCTGGCATCATCACACCTGGGCATTGTCACACGCAGCATTGTCCCACCCAGCGAGGCTTGGGGAGCTCCCCGAGTTTCCCGAGAGGACAGGGATGTGTAGAATTCCGCAAGGACATGTGGGAAGACGCTCCTCTCTGTAGCTGCCCCTGTCCTGCCCGGGGCAGCCCTGCACCTGGTGGGGAGCCGCTCAGGCTCGCTGTGTGTTTCACGGAAATGCCGCCTCCGCAGAGCAGCTGCGAACGGGCACTCACAGGGCCATGTCCCGTCTCAGGGAACGCCTGTGTCCTGGTCCTGGAGGTGTTCAGGGAAGACTCGGGGCAGAGAGGTACCTGGGAGTGGACCTGGGTCCCCTGACCCCTCTGGGCCTCAGTTTCCTTGTCTGGGTGTGGGAGTCATCGTGGTTCCTCCTGGAGGGGGTGCTGTGAGGGTGAGCTGGGATGCAGGCCTGGGGGTTGGTGAGCTGGGGGCCCTGTGCTGCTCAGGGAGCGGTGTTAGAGTGAGGCCGCCCCGCGGGACATGCACACCAGGTGAGGGGAGGACTGTGCCCTGCACCTGCCTGACCCCGGCCAGTGGGCAGGACCCCTGGGGCCGTCCCCAGGTCTGTGGGCACACTCTCCCGGGGAACCCCAGGCTCCTGGCCATCCTGACACTCTGGGAAGAAACGACATTGCAGGGGACTCGAGCTCCTGGATTCCCGGCTGGGATAGCTGGACACGTTCCCTAGACGAACTGGACCCTGCATCCCAGATGAGGCTTCTCTGGAAATCAGGGCACTTGCTAGGGTCCAGGGAACCTTTTCGCTCAGTTAGGGGGTGCTGCCGGGAGGTGTGATGGACCCTTAGCTCGGAGCTGAGGGGAATGGTCAGGACCGTGTCACCTGCAGACTCCTCAGCGCTCTGAGTCCCTGCAGAAGGGGCCTGTTAGTCAGGTCTGTGTTTGAAACGCTCTAGAACAAAGGCCCTGCTGAAGGTCAGTTCGTTTATTTTTCGTAGTAAAATTAAAACCTCTTTTGGTTTTGGGCCAGACTCTGCAGAGGTTATGATTTTTCCCACTGACTAAGGGGCCTGTAAAAGCCTTTTTCCTGAGGTGGAACATTTGAACCAAAACTGTGAGGCTGGAGGTCGTCATGGGTAGGGTGCAGGGACATCAGCTGGGGTTCACTGTGATTCTGGCTGTTCAGATTGACCCCTTAGTGGACAAACATCCTGCCTTAGCACCTGCCCCGGCAGACGTGACCAGCGCGGGGGCCCAGGGACGGTCGTGTGGAGGTAACACCGTCTTTCCGTCCACAGCTGCTGGCTCTCCATCAACAGCGGCGCCGTCTGGGCCTTCGTGGCCCCTGCCCTGTCCGTCATTGTGGTAAGTCCCACCTGTGGGTGCGGTGTCCAGACACCATGGGCCCTGGGACCCCATCTGCAACCTGTCGCAGGTCGCTGCGTGCACCCCAGGACCCTCATCCCCAGATGGCTTGCCGGGAGGCGCGGGTGCCTGCAGCCTGCCAGGGTCAGTGTGCGTCGCGGGGTCTTCCCTTCTCGCCGCTCCTTGTCTTCGTGGCCCCAGCAGGGACCTTCGTGCGCGCCTCGGGAGCCACCCTGCAGAGTTCCGAAATCCTGGGGTACAGAGAACGCGACCCGAGGAGCCGGTGACCTCCCAAGTGGGCCCGCTGGCCGCTCTGCCTGGCCCAGCGCTCAAGGGAGGCTGCCACCTCCGGCGGGCGGCTCGGGGCTCAGGCGGGCGGCTCGGGGCTCAGGCGGCCGGGGCGGCTCCGGGCTCTGGAGGGCGGCTCGGGGCTCAGCCGGGGTGCCCCGAGGACGGGGGTCTTGTGGAATTCTAAAAACAGCTTTTGTTGTTCTTGCTGTTGTTCTTCCTGTGTTTCCCGCCAAAGTCTCTGGATTGAGTTTCATCGTTTCTGATGCGCCCGGCTTAAGAGTGTGTAGATCCGGGGCAGTTCACTGTGCCCAGAGGAGGGAGTTCCCTAATTGGCCAGTTCACCAGACTAGTGGAATGGAGTGCTCTGATTGGCCATCTCGCACTGGAGGTAGAAGAGTAGAGTGTTCTGATTGGCCAGTCCTCACCGGAGCTAGCTGAATGGAGCGCTCTGATTGGCAGGCCTGGGTCACGGCTCTAGCCCTGGGGCAGGAGCTGGGGGTCAACCTTCCCCGGAAGCAGTAGACCCTGGGTGGGGGAGGAAGTGCCCCGAGAAAGTCCGGGTGTGGTCCCCAGAGGAGGAACAGCTCACGCGGGGGATGGGGCTCCCCCTTCAGTGTGGGGACATCCCGCGCGCCCCCCACCTCCTGATCCGGGCCCCGCGTCTTCCTACTGGGGGACACCGGGGGCAGCGTTAGCCACGCTTGGCCAGATCCCCGTTGTTCTTCAGAGGAGGGTTCCGGGGTGCCCGCACACGTGGTTTCCCGTGAAGTTAGCATGAAGAGTGGGGGCGCGGGCAGACGGGCGTCTTTCCCCTCAGGGGTCACGTGCTTTTACACCACATCCTGTGGCCCTTGAAGTAGCTGCTGACAGATGGCACTTACTGCTTCGTGGGGGGTGAGCCCGGGTACGGGGGCGGGTAGGGCGACAAGCCCTGGCCCCGGAAGGCATCGGTGTTAGTGTGGGTGTCGGCCTCCCCCCGCCTCGTTCCTCGCTCCTTCCAACCCCCTTGTTCCCCCCCTCTCCTTACCCTGCCCTCCCCCCTCCCCAGAGACACAGGCCATGCTGAACCCCCGTAAGGAGAAAAGGCTCAGTGATGTCAGCAGGTCACGTGCTCAGTGACGTCAGCGGGTGCTCTCCGGGGCCCGGGGCCTCTGTGCTGGCTGCACCCGAGGCCGGTTTCCTGGCGGAGACACAGCGGAGTCAGCGCTTTGCAGCTCCGCAGATCCTCCGGGTCGGCCGGGGTCAAGGAGGAGATGCTGTTCCCAGTGGTCACAGGAAGTCCCGGGTCAGGCTCTGATTGGCTGCTAGGGGTCACATGTCTGTCCCAGAGCCAGTCACTGAGGAGGTGGATGATTGGCCAGAGCAGTATCACGTGACTGCTCTGGAGGTTGTCCGGAAAGCCATGGGGAGCTGTGCTCTGCACCCTGGCCAGTACCTGGGTGCGTGTTTGGTGTGAGGCCTGGTGGGGGATGGGGTGACTCTGTCATCCCATCTGGGTGTCTGCCCCCAGGTGAAGGGTGCTCACCAGGAAGGGAGGGTCCACAGAAGGGCCTCCCCACACCCTTGCTGCTCACCCTGTGCAAATCCACAGTGTGTAATCTCCATGGCCCCATGTGGGACCCCAGAACATACACTCGCCACGCCCCTGGGCCAGGAACCTGGGACACACTTTCCATGTGCACGTCTGCCCTGGGACCCCAGGACGCACCCTCCATGGGCACCGCCCCCCCAATGGGTCCCAAGACACACTCTCCGTGTGCACCCCCTGACTGGGACCCCAGGACGCACCCCCCATGTGCACCCCCCACACTGGGCCCCCAGGATGTGTCTCTGCACACCCCAGGGTGCTCACCAGGCTGTGGCGCTGTCTGTGAGCTGCTGCCTTTGAAGGGTGTGGAGTCCTGCCTCAGCTGGGGGACACGGATGCTGGCAGGTGAGGGAGGGGGCACCTCCCAGACTCCTGCCCCTCATTGTCCTTGTGCACTGCCTCCCCATCTGTCATCCCAGCCGGCCATCTGAGGACAGTTCACCCCTGCAGGCAGTCAGCGGGCCTGCTCCTCCCTGCATGGAGCGGGGGTCTTATGAATCCCCTGCCCTCCCCCCCCCACTCCCCAGATGCCGATTTTAGAGCTCACCTGGCTCTGTTCCAGGCTCCTTGGCACCAGCTGGGCCGTGGGCCCTCGTGGGTAATTAGAAGCAAATGTGAGGGAAGATGCTGGCGGACTTGTTTACTCCTTCCTAATTAACATTCTGCAGACGGCGCTCACGCGGCACAGAAGCGCGGCTTTCCAGAGGGACAAGATGAGGGATGCCATGTGGTGTCACCCGTATCGGGGGTGAGAGGGACAGCGGGCGGTGCCCACCCCCCACATGAGCCCTCTCGTTCCGTAGGATCGACTCGGCTCCCCCTCCATGCCCATCTTCCGCTGGGTGACACATGCTTCGGGGTGACGATGGGGATGATTTCCTTCCTTTGTGTGGCCCTGAGAGTCTCCTAGGTCCTCCGTGGCCATGGAGCCGAGCCTCTGTGCTGGAGGAGGGGCATGGGAGGCCCAGGCTGTGGGCAGGGCTCTGGGGGGAGGGCTGGGGAGCAGGGAGAGGGGGCGCCTCCCCGCGTGATCCCCTGTGGCCCTGGCTGTGCCCCGGCGCTTGGGCCAGCCTGTTGGGGCTACTGCTCTGACTGTGGACACGTTTGCCCTGTGGCAGCCGGAGCTCAGAGGGGCCAGTGGGGTGAGGCCGGGTATTTACCCTCAGGCTCCTTTTTTTTTTTAAATAAAATATATATTTTTTAATGTTTATTTATGTTTGAGAGAACAAGTGTGAGCAGCGGAGGGGCAGAGAGAGGGGGACAGAGGAGCAGAAGCAGACTGTTCACTGACAGCAGAGTCGCCCGCAGGGCCCAAATTCGTGAACCGTGACGTCGTGACCTGAGCTGAAGTTGGGCACTCAACTGACCGAGCCCCCCAGGCTCCTTGTGCAGGCCTGCGGGCGGCCAGGGCTGCTCCGTCCACCGTAGGCCGTGCCCTGGCCACAGCCCCGGCCACAGTGCTCCTTGGGTCTCTCTGCAACACAGGGACCCAGCAGCGTCTGCTCCTTGGGTGCTGACCCACATGTGCACACCCGTCCCCGTCCCCTCAGTCCTTCTGTGTCCAGGAGGGGTGGCAGGCGCTGCTGGGTGTACTTCCCTGCTGGCAGCAGGCTCTGGTCCTCCTGGGGGTGCCCGCCCCCCAGCCCCGCCCCCCAGCCCGCAGATCTGTCTGCACAGAAGTTGTCGGAACAGAGGCGCTGGAGGCACATGCTGGGTGCCGTCTCCCCAGACTCCTCCGTGCACGTGCCTAGGCTGCTCTTTCCCCAGGGGAATGAGAAGGCTGTCGGGGGAGTGTGGGGTCAGGGTGACCACGAGGGAGGATGTAGCTGAGACCCCAGCGTGTGGGGATGAAGAGCCTGCCTCAGGCTGGGGCCCGGGGAAGAAGAGAAGGGCAGGTTTGAGGGCCATTCTGGGGAGGCCGGGAGACAAGGAGGTGAACAGTTTGTCCTGGTGCCGAGCATGGGGCTGCTGGAGACCACGAAGGCTCGTGTCCCTCACGGGCTTGCAGACAGGCTCCGGGGGGCCAATCCGCCCACAGAAACGTCCTGTGTGCCCACCCCGAGTGGGCCCGACAGCGCCAGTGTTGTCGTATTTAAAATTGAATTCAGGCCTCCCATCAAATGGCTGGGCCCGTGGGGAGACCGGAGCAGCCAGTCACGTCGCCCTCACCTCTGTTCTGGGGCTGATGGCGGAGCCTGCCGGTGGGTGGGACGCTGGTGCAGCTCCCCCAGCTCAGTGCCCCGTCGCGGTGATCTGCGGCCACCGCCCTGGGAGGCCGAGCCACCGTCTGGGGACAGACTGAGGACAGAGAGCTTCCTCAGGGGAGAGGGGCTCAGAGGAGCCGGACCCGGCAGAGAACCCAGCAGGCGGGGTGTCAGGTCCAGGACAGACGTCACACGGGTTCTATACAGGAAGTCTCCTTCTAGGAGGGGCCGAGAGGTCGGGAAGGGGGCGGGGCAGGGGTCAGTGCGCCCCTCCCTCATCAACAGGCAGCCCTGAGAATGGCCGCTGTTCCTCAGTTAACTGACTTTAGCTGCAGGAGGTGATGTGTCCACGTGTGATTGAGCCTTCACCCCCAAGGGCTGTCCCCTGTCCCCAGTGCTGTGTGAGGCTCAGCTGCGGTCACTTTACCACCAGGCCTTTTAGGGGATGACAGGGGCTTCAGTCGGATCCTGTGTTCCCTCTCGCTCTCTGGAGTCTGGGAGGATGTCACCTGCTCAGCACAAAGGTAGAAACAGGCTCAAAACAGACTCCAGGCCCCTCAGTAACTGAGCCCCCCTGGTCAGAGCATGGACATTGGGAGGGGGGTTGAAGGGACGTTAATGACCAGGGCGAAGAAGGAAGGGGCTGACTGCGTGCGCACCGCATGCCCTGCTCTCTGTCCGTACTGACCTGGAGGCCCGGCAGGGTGGCCCCGGCCCAGACGGCCCAGATCTGAGTTCTGACGTGACTTTGGTCAGTGCCAACTGGGGACCCGGAGGAGCACCCGCCGTGGCGTGGGGTCCGGCATCGCGTCCCAGCCTCCCACGTCCCCAGGCTGGCTGGAGCCGCCGTTGCCATTGCTGAGGGGGCATTAGCTCCGGGCCCTGTATGGCCCCACCTTTGGACATCAGCCACCAGCCCTCGAGGACAGCAGGCCTCAACCGTGTCACATGATGGAGTTACTGGCCCCACCTGGGCCCCACCTCCGAGGCTGTGGTTTTCCTGGACCCGGCCCTCTCCCAGCCGGCCGGCGATCCCACTGTGGACCGCGGTGCTCCCCGGGGACACGGGAACCCTGGCGCCAGGGGGAGGAGGCGCCGCTGAGGGTCCTGTGATTCCATGGCAGGGGCGGGGTCCGCTGAGCGTGGCCACGGCGGCCCGCTGCGCACTGTTATGGGCAGCTGTGTGCGCACACGGCCACGGCCGCGTACTTACGGGTGTCCGTGGTGGGGTTTGTGCCACAGCCGCCGGGTTGAGCTGTTTACAGAGACCGCGGGGCCCACACGGCCCGTCACAGAAAAAGCGTGTGGACCTGGTGCGGGGCTGCAGCGGGGGGGCCTGCCCACTTTGTCGGGCCTCCCACAGGTCTGGCTGGGGGGGGCCCTTACCCCTCAGAGGAGCCCCGCCTGTGTGCCGGGAGTCGCGTCTCCGTTTTCCCAGCAGCTGTCCCCGACCTCAGCCCGACCCCCCACCCCCAGCGCAGTGTGGAGCGGAAGGTGCTCACTGGTCACAGGCTCGCATGAGCACGTGCAGGGGGCTGGGGGCTCTGGGACAGGACTGCGGCCTGGGGAGAATGTTCTGCACCGTTCTGGTGCAGTGGGACTTTGGGGGACGGTGAAGGGTCACTGGGGCCCGTGGGGCCCGAGCAGGGGAGGCGGGGGCAGAGGCAACCCCCGTTCAGGAACAGCCCTCGTCCCTGCACACGCTTCCCGCTGGGGAGGGGACACGGGTGCCTGGCCCTGAATGACTCCTGTCAGGCTTCGTGCAGACTCACAGGGTCAGCAGGTGTGCAGGAGCCATGGACCCCCAACAGCAGGGACCCGGGGGGTGGCGGGGTCACCTCTGCCTGCGCCCCCAGGGGCTGCTTCTGTGCAGGCTCCACGGGGCAAGGCCTCCAGTTCTGCGGAGAGTCGCGGGAGTCGCAGGAGTTCTGGAATGTCCTCCGCAGAGAAGCCAGGGTGGCCCACCTACATCGAGGCACAGACACAGAGGGTGATGGTGACAGTGACAGGCACAGACCCCTAGAGGTAGGCTCTGCAGGGACAAAGGTTGGCGCACACATTGGTGTCTTCTGTACGTTTACACGTGGCAGTTTCCCCGTGAGTCGTGGTGTCCGTCCCGACGGCGTGTCACAAAGTCAAGGAACCCTAAGCCCCATCCTGGGCCCCCCCCAGCCGCCCCCGTGGTCACATGACCTGGGGTGCACATCCGCCTCCCATCTTTCTTGCTAAGACGCAGCCCATGAATTATTCCTTCAGCATCTGTTGGGTGTTGTCACCGAGAGGCGCTTGGCTGATGGAACCCCCGGGGGCGTGGCGCACGTGCCTCACCCCAAGGCCTCTCCCGCTGGCGGCCAGGCACCAACCAGGACGAGTGGCCAGGGTTGGGGGGGCCCACTGCTGTTTGGGGCGTTCCTGAAACACTGGGTGTTTTTGTCTCCAAGCCGCAGCCTCCCCCTGAACGAGTGGCTCGCAGGGTCGGAGGTCAGCGCCTCCTCTCTGACTGTCCTGCAGAGGGGACTGTCCTACGGAGGCCGGGAGAGTGCTCGCCCCATGAAAGCATGCAGACCCTGGCGGGGAGAGAGCCCCGGAGGGGGAACAAACCCCAGAGAACTCTCTGGAGAGAAGAATATGATGACAAATTGTAGCCAGAAATGCCAGAGGCTTACCCGTTGCTGCTACGCTCCCTTCTGGGTCCTAATGCAGAACCAGGAGGTGACAGAGGGCTTGAAATCCCATCAGTCACGGGCTGTGTGCCCCCCCACCCCCACCGGGGCGAGGGCAGTCATGTGACCTCGTCCAGCGGCGGGGGCGGGGTGAGGCTCTGTTCCCGGGAGCCACTCGACTTTGGAATTTTACCGCACGTGCTCAGGAAGCTTAATGCGTCTGGACAGTCTGCCCACGTCTCAGCCCCGTCTCCACCTCCCCCAGCAGACAGGCCCGCTGCCCACCGCCTGCGCCGCCTCGGGGCTTTCTGCGGCCGTGGTGGCCGTGGATATGCGCTCGGGCCGGGCTGCCCCTCACCGGGACTGCTGGACTCTGGCTTTGGCACCTGTGGGGAGCGGCTGCAGGGGGCATGGTCGCCCCCAGGCCCGCTGCCTGCTCCCGACAGCCCGGGGGTCTCCAGCCTTCTGCTGTTCCAAACAAGGCCTCGGCTCAGTCCAGGGGTCCGGGGACCCAGGGTACAAAATCCCAGAGTGGGCGGGCCGGGCCTGCAGGGGGGCCGACGGGACCAGGGGGCGCCTCCCCCCACGGCGCCCGCCGAGTCCTGCAAGAACCACGCGTGCAAGGACACGAACGGCTTAGGGTTCAGAACTCCAGATTTTACTGAAGGTGTAAAGCTGAAAAGCAGTTAGTCAAGATGACACCCCAGTCCTGTGCTTTACCGCGGGCTCCGGGCCACCCTGTCCTCGCGCCGCCGGGGGGGTGGGGGGCGCTGCCCGGAGGGGATGCCCGGTGCTCTCAGAGCTGAGCCGCGCTTGGACTTCCCTGAGCAGCAGTCGTCTGCTGACGTGGTCACGGCATCTCTGTGGGCCTCTCTCCGCGTGGCTGAGCGTGGTTTGCTGTGGTCCTGACAGGATGAGTGGGGGAGGGAAGGGGAGGGCTCTGCCGCTGGTGACCTCCTGTCATTGGCCTCTCTCGTCCTCCCTGACCCTGGGTGACCCTGCGATGATCCTCATTGTGCAGCTGAGAGACGGGGGCAGGTGACGTGGGTCTGAAGCCAGGAGCCGGGCTGCCGGGGGGGTGAGGTGTGGTGACGACATGGAGCCGGTCAGCGTGTGGACTGGAACTTTCTTGGCGGAGTGCAGTAATACAGGCCAGGGCCCCTTCCCCGGGCACTGGGTCCACGGCCTGCACGGAGGCCAGGCGGCCAGGCCGGGGAGGAGGCTGACGGAGAAGAGCTGCCCTGGAGAAGCACAGAATTCTGGGGCAGTGTCCGCGAGGCTCCGGGGGTGAGGAGGCGTCAGGCTTCGGAAGGCCTGAGGCCCGAGCCCCCGTTAGGCCTCAGAGGCAGGTGCCTGGGCTGGGAGCGCAGACCTGCCCGTGGGGATGGCGCCCGGGGAGACCTGAGCCCCGGCCTGCGGTTCTGTGTGTCAGGCCGGGGTAGGGAGGGCTGCTTTGCCCGGGAGGTCAGCTGGTGAGGCCTTGACCTTGCCTGTGGTCAGGCCTGGCAGTGCACAGAGGGCTTGGGCCTGGAGCTGGACCCCGGGGCGACTTTGTCGTTGACCTCCGGGTTTTGCAGAGGGAGGAAGGAGGTCTTGGCCACAGCACGGGCCTGCATCCGGCAGTAGCAGAAGGAAATCCTGGCTCCTGCTTCCCCTTGCTGCCTCCTGCCGTGCCGGGCTCACTCAGGGCCCTGCAGCTGCTCAGGAGGGGACAGGTTATGCCTGAGCCTCTGCAGAGACCCCCTGAGCACCCCCGCCCCACAGACCCCAGGGGAGCCTTCCAGTAGGTGCCTAGCCAGGAGGTAGCTTTGGGCAGATGCTCCTGTGGCCCAGACTCGGGCCTGGGCGGGGCCAAAGTGAAGGCCCGGTAGTGCGCAGGCACCTTTATGGATGCGCGTTCTTATCCCTTCAGTGATCTGTCTGCACCGTGGGCGTCACCACCGTTTCTTATCAGGTGGGGAAACTGAGGTTCCAAGGGCATGAGCACATCACTGGGGTCCCACACAGGGAGCGATGCTCAATGAGGTTTGAACCCCAGGCCTTCCTTCGCTGTGCGCCTGGGGGCCAGAACGGGCTGGGTGGCTGCCCCCTTCTCTGGGGCACCAACGTGAGCTCCCAGCGGGTGCTCGTCCATGTGCCAAGTGGAGGTGAACACTCAGGCACCTGTGTGGGTTACATGTCTGCCAACGCCACCTGCTCGCTCAGCACGGGGGCGGCGGGCCTGGGCAGCTGCCTGGTGGGCTCAGGGCCCGGGGGGCGGGGGCCCTGGGCAGCTGCCTGGTGGGCTCAGGGCCTCTGCAGGCGCAGCCGTGCCCTCACCTCGGCTCCCACTGCTCCCCTCGTGCAGGTAAACGTCGGCATCCTCGTCGCTGTGACCAGGGTCATTTCCCGGATCAGCGCTGACAGCTACAAGATCCATGGGGATCCCAGTGCCTTCAAGTAAGTGGACGTGGGGCCGTCGCTGGGGATCCTGGCCGCCCACGGCCGCCCACAGGGGGCACATGGCCACCGCAGGGGGCACACGGCCTCCCACAGGGGGCACACGGCCGCCACAGGGGGCACACAGCCACCCACAGGGGGCACACGGCTGCCGCAGGTAGTGGGCAGGAGGCTCTGGGGAGCCCTGGGCTCCCGTCCTGGGCTGTCTTGTTATGTAGCTCCTCCGACCAGACCCAGCCTCATGGCCCCACCTGTGAAAGAGGGGGCTACTGGACTGGTCCATCTGCGGGAGGAGCAGGTGTCCCTGGGGACGGACTCTACCCTCACACCCCACAGCTGCTGCCCTCAGGGGCTCCTGACCCCATATCACGAGGGCCCCACTGACTGCTGGTGACTGATGGCCCGAGTGAAGGAAAGGGGGTTTATCCACGGAGGTAGCCGCAGAGTCCAGAGGGGAGTCTAGAATTGCTTAAGCCAGGTGACCCAGCCCCTCTGCATCTTTCAGCCCTGTGTCCCCCGGCGGCTTCATGCTCACGGACCTGGTGACACAGGGAAGACCCTCTATCCCACCTGTTCAGACAGAGATCCTGAGCCCGGAGGCCGGGGGCTCCGCTCCGGTCACACCTGAATCAGGCACAGCAGGATGGAAATGACCAGAGACCTGGGCCTGCGTCTCTGGGTCCATCGTGGCTCCAGCGTGCAGTCAGCACTCCCAAATCACAGGGCCAGGAAGTGGGGGTGGCTCCTCACAGGGAACTCGGGCTGTTATGAACATTGAGGGCAGGGACACTAGGCAGCTGATAGGCTGTAAGTCACTTTAGCTACTGTGTCTTTTCTGATCGGAAAGCAAAAGCAGTAAATATGTCAGCCACACATCGATGAGACAGTTATTCTGTAATGAATCCCAAACACTGTGAATTAAACCGACGCGTGGCTACGGGCCTCCTGGGCCTTCTCAGCCTCCAGAGGCCGGTGAGGGCAGCGTGGGGTGGGGGTGCAGGAGGGCCCCCGGGTCAGGGAGCACGTCTGTCCCTCGTCCCTGGCGGGAGGAGGCAGCGCCGTCCTGCAAGCTGCCTGTCCCCTCCCCCGGTGGCGCCCTCCCCCTGCAGCCTGGCCCCGGGCCGGCCGGTGTCCCCAGCAGCCCCCCTGCAGCCTGGCCCCGGGCCGGTGTCCCCAGCCCCTGCAGCCTGGCCCCGGGCCGGTGTCCCCAGCACCCCCTGCAGCCTGGCCCCGGGCCGGCCGGTGTCCCCAGCCCCCCCTGCAGCCTGGCCCCGGGCCGGTGTCCCCAGCCCCCCCTGCAGCCTGGCCCCGGGCCGGTGTCCCCAGCCCCCCCTGCAGCCTGGCCCCGGGCTGGCCCGTGTCCCAGCCTCGTCGCGTCTGTCTCCAGGCTTTCCTCTGAAGCCTGGGTGCGGAAGCCCCGGGGTGCTAAGCTGGGCTGTTTCTGAAGTCAGGGAGACGTGTGGTGTGTCAGAACTCCATGGGGTCAGACCTTAGTCCGGCTAGCGCTCACTGGGCGCCGACTCAGGGCCAGCTCTGTCCCGGGCTTGCAGACACGGGAGGGACCACATTTCTGGTCACGGAACCCACATTCTGAGAAGGAGCCAGCGGGGCTGATTCTGGGCATGCCCCCCCTCCCCCCACAGGGTCCGTCCCGCCAGAGCGTCAGTGCGGCTCTCGGCCGCTGCCTGAGGATCAGGGTGGTCAGTGAGGGCGTCTAGAGGGCATGCCGCCCGCTGCCGGGTGCGCGGTGCCAGCCGCAGGGCAGCGGAGGCCGAGCTGCCGGCTGGGTGGGGACCCCGTCCCAGGTCCTGAGTGGTCGGCTCCTCGCCCAAGATTTCCCGCAGGGAGGAGCCCAGGCCCGGCAGGGCTGTGTCTGCGCCCCCTCAGGGGCCTCCGTCGAGAGGCCCGCCCCTGAGACTCATGCCACCTGCCTGCCCGCAGAGCAGCCGTGTCCCCCCACTGCTCTTTCAGGTTGACGGCAAAAGCCGTGGCCGTGCTGCTGCCCATCCTGGGGACCTCGTGGGTCTTCGGCGTGCTCGCTGTCAACAACCAGGCCGTGGCCTTCCAGTACATGTTTGCCACGCTCAACTCCCTACAGGTGAGAGCCCGCGGGACTCCTGGGCGCGGCGGTGTCCCCAGGCGGTGTCCTGCCCGAGGCGGTGTCCCCAGGCAGTGTCCCCAGGCGGTGTCCCCAGGCGGTGTCCCCAGGCGGTGTCCCCAGGCGGTGTCCTGCCCGAGGCGGTGTCCCCAGGCGGTGTCCCCAGGCGGTGTGCGCAGTAGGCTGTCCCCGGGCAGGAGGGACACCTTCCTCTCTGCTGGTGCCACACACGCCGTGAGCCCCGGGCCAGGCACAGAGGCGTCGGTGGCGGCTCACAGCAGGCGCCCAGGGCTTACAGGAGCGTCACCCCGTCCAACCCACTGGTCAGTGCTGGCGGGGGTGCACCCAGGCCCTAAAGGGAAGACCGTTCGCATGTGGGCAGCTCTGGAAAGGGTGCCCAGGTAGAGAGGTGGTGACGGTGTGTCTCTCAGGTCTGGGTTCACGTGTGTCCCCTGCGTGGACGGACAGGGGAGGGCGAGCAGCCTGGAAACCAGAGACCTGGGCTGCTTGGATCCTGAGTCCCCAGACCCACAACCCCCCAGAGGAGGGATGGAAGTGAGTGCTCACCACCACCCACAGCCCACATGGCTGAGCCTCAGGCTGAATCCTGGTGACCGTGAGCACGGCCCGCCAGCCCTCACCGCGCTGCATCTGGGTCTTCCTGGCCAGGGACTGCATCTGATGGATGAGTGTCAGGCTTCTAATTTGTAATAAGCTTCCACCCATCGTTTCCCCGTGGCTGTTTACAGAAAAACAGGATCGGTTGTGCTGGCTGCAGCCCGTACACACCCTGGGTCCTGGGGCACGCACTCCTCCCTGCATCCCAATTCCTCTTCCATTCAGTGAGAACAGTAACAGGACCCACTGATGGGGCTCCTTCAGCTCGAGAGGAGATAATTCACGTGAGGTGTTGCCTGGTGTTAGACACACAGTGGCTGTCTCCAGTGTTTTGGGGACATCCTCATTCTTGTGCCTGTTTCGTTGTTATCATCAGGCTGTCTGAGATGAGGACGTTAGGGAATTGTCCAGTGTCCTCACCTTTGTCCATTCCCAGCATTTCTGCTCATTCCTGGGTCCAGCCTGTCTGGGAATCAGCCTGTGTGGATACAGGGTGCCTGCCTCTAGGTTAACTTCAGGATGGGATCCAGGATGCCCCTCCATCCTCAGGAGCTCCAAACCATAGGATCAGGATTGGCACACAGCTCACCTACGGGCTCCCTGACACTGAGCCACGCGGGACCTCCCAGAGCCCAGGAGGCCTCGGAAAGTGCTGCAATAAAGGGCCCTAACCCTGTGTTCTCCCTTCCTCCCCAGGGGTTTTTCATCTTCCTTTTCCATTGTCTCCTGAATTCAGAGGTATGTCCGCTCTACTTCCTGATGACGTGAAGCAGGCTCTACGTTTCTGAAAGGGCACAGAGCCAGGAACAGTCCTGCCCGTCAGGCTGGGGTCCGGGAACGTAATCCCCAACAGGCTTTGGTAGTGGCGACAAGTCGTGTAGAGCGTGGCTGCATTCCATCTGCCCTTCTCTCGACTTCTGGTTGCTGAGCAACAACACCCAGCGCCCCCTCCTGGCATCAGGCAGGCCCTGCTGGCTCTGTGGAGGGCGGGGAGGCAGCCGGACCTGACTCTAGGGAGAGTAAGATGCAGGTTTCCTCCCAGCGGCATGAGGAAGCTGGGGTGTAAGAAGGAGGGCTCCTGACTGCAGGGTCTGGGGGGGCTGTGTGACAGGCCCTCCGCAGGCACTGGGGCAGCCGGGTGGGCTCGGTCTCCGTACAGTCCGGGCATCGCACCTGCCATGCTCTTGGCCGTGGGGAGGCGCCAGGCCTTGTTTCTCAGGAGCCATACTTACACTTACATCGTGGGCTTAGCGTTGGAGACCCCACCAGGGTCAGTCACGGGGGGTTCCTTGGGGCTGGTGAGGGGGATCAGGCAGAGGTGCACCCCACCTGTGCCCTCTGCGGAGGGTCTGTTTGTACAGGGATAGGTGAGGCAGGGAGGGAGAGACGCTGAGGGGCAGGGTGAGCAGTGGGGGAGGGCTTACGTGACCGCCAAGACCAGGGAGCAGCCCGGGGCCCCAGACTGGTCACGAGGTGGGAGGGGACGTGGCCTCGAGCCACACACAGCGCACCCCGTGTTTGCATTCACTTTTTGTCTCCGTCGCGGCTGCCGGTCACTCTGCCCCCTCCACCCCTCCTTGTCGAGCACGTCCCGGCCCCGCCGAGAACCAGCAGGCGCCACGCCAGATCCAGCTTTCCCCCCGTGCCGGCCCCGGCGCGGTGATGGGCACAGCCCGCACCCGCCAGATGCGGCCCGCACCCTGCGGCCCGTGTCCCGGGACTTTATCTCAGCACAGATTCCAGGGCCTCTGAGAACCATCTCTCTCGCTATTGCTGTTTCTTGCCACTGAACTTGCCCTGACCAACCCTCCTTCTGCCTTCGAAGGTGAGGGCCGCCTTCAAGCACAAAACCAAGGTCTGGACCCTGACGAGCAGCTCCACCCGCAACACTAACGCGAAGCCCTTCAGCTCCGACGTCGTAAGTGCCGTGCCGCGTCTCGTGCGCATCCCCTCCGCGCTGCGGCCCTGTCCCGGGCACCCTCGTGGGCCCGCACACTCTCGTCCGCTGTGCTTGTCGCCCGGAAGGCCGAGGCGGCTCCCGGGCCTCCAGAACCCAGGCCCCGGCGCCCGTCCTTCCTTCCCCGAGCCGTTCTCGGCAGGGCCGCGCCGTGCAGGGGCTGCCCGCGCGGCTTGTGGCGGCAAGGCCCGGTGTCAGCGGCTCCTGATCAGCCTTGTCATACCCGACCCGGCTGGCGCCCGCGTGCGCTCTGGGGTCACGGGACGCCCACAGCAGGGTCCTCCGTCCAGGTGGCGCCACACGACTTTCTCTCCTACCCCTTTCCCGGGTCGGAGCTTCCGTGCTGCGTCAGGAGGATGGGAGGATCGGGTGACCAGGGAGCAGCACCGGGCATGCCGGCGGTGTCCCAGGGAGGCAGAGGGGTCACCAGGCACAGCCCGGCCTTCAGGGGTCTCCCCCCTCTGCAGACGCCCGAGAACTGGGGTCTTGGCGCTCAGGGATCTCAACGAGCCTGTCATCTCAACACCAGGTCCTGTGGGAGATGCAGGCAGGGCCACCGGGCGCCTGGGGCAGATGACATGCGTCCTCGTGGCGCCACCACCTCCGAGCTGAGCCCGGGGCCTGGCTCAGGGGTCCCATCCTCAGGGAGAGCTTCCCGGGCTGCGCGGGGAAACAGCGCCCCAGTGCCGCGTTGTGCCGCCTGCGTGTGCATGGTTTTGTTTTTCCGTGCGTGTGGCGTCGTCTGCCTCCCACGGGGGTGCACACCACGGGAACAAGGGTCTGGCTGGCTGTGTTCACCGCTGTGACCCCGGAGCCCCTGGCGGCAGGGGCGCTCTGTAAGCGCCTGTCGAGAGCGCAGCAGTGACCGCATGCGCCAGCGGTGCGAGGAGTCCGTGCAGAAGGCGGAGAGCAGTGCGGCCTCGGAGTTCAGGACCCTCTTCCGGGGAGCGGGGGGCGGGGGGGGGCGGGGTGAGCAGGGGGGGGCCGGGGGGTTGGAGGGGAGCCTCCCGCGGCTTCCCAGCCCAGCGCTCCCGCGCCCCCGAGACTGCTCTCTCACGTTGGGGCAGGGACCTCGCGGCTCACTCCTTTGTGGTTCGCAGATGAACGGGACCCGGCCGGGCACGGTGTCCACCAGGCTCAGCCCCTGGGACAAGAGCAGCCACTCTGCCCACTGCGTGGACCTGTCCGCCGTGTGAGCAGGGAGGCCGCCGACCCGCCATCCTGCTCGGAACGCACCCCGCAGGCCGAACCCGAGAAACGCCCTGCCTTCACCGTGAGCCCCACCCCCGCTGCTGTCTGCATGTGGGGTCGTGGCCCCCGTGACAGGCTTCCCTGCCCCCCGCCCTCCCCGAGTGACGGGGCCCCAAGCCCTCCCGGCTCTGGGCCTGCGGCAAGTGACTGTCCCCAGGGCGCCTGCCATGGGCACACGGGTCCCAGTGGCTGCAGCACCAGGAGGGCGAGTTAGCCTGGACGCCACAATGGGACCAAGGGGGAGGACCCGTGGGGGCGGTGGAGGCCCCCCGGCGCCCCCAGAGGGCCAGGCCGTGTGGGGTGTGAGAATGTTCTCAACCTGCTGATCAGCCACAGCAAGCTCCGAGGAGCCAGTGCCAACGGAGGAGGCACCCCCGCAGGCCAGCGCCCCGGCCCCCTCACGCCCCCGCCCTGCTGCCTCTTTGGGGCAGGGGCTTTGGGCTGGGGGCTCTGGCTGCTCGGGCCCAGTCACGGGTGAAGAGCATTCTCTTCGCTCTCACGGTCGGCCTTGCCGAGGGCCCTGCTGCGAGCACCCGAGCCTTCCCCGTGCCCGTGGCCCCCCATGCCCGCGGCCCTCCTGTGCCCACAGCCCCCCGTGTCCGCGCCCCCCTGGAGCTGGCTGCTGGCCTGCGGGTGGGTCCCTGGGCCCACCTTCCCCAGAGCTGCTTCCTGGTCACTCACAGACACCCTTCTGTGTTAAATGGGCAGATGCGGTGGCAGTGGTGCCCTATGGTCCCTGTTGCTGCAAAGGCAGCCACACCTCACGGAGGCCCGGCTGCTGCCCACGAGGCCACCAGAACCACGGACCCGGGGAGGGTGGCCTGACAGTGGCCTGGTCTTCCAGTTGATGTTGGTTTGCAGACTGGGACTCAGCCCCGTAGGAGAGGGAAGTGACCCTTGCCACTTGGGTGTGTGGGCAGGGTCTTTGACCCTAGATGTGAACCCAGAAGCCACCGAATGTTCATAAGCAGAGGCTGTGACAGCTTGTTCCGTGGCATCAGCGCTAACTGTCTGTGAGATGTGTGGGTGAAAAGTTCAGACGCGTAGCTGATACTGGAAAATCCCGTAAAACTGTGGCCGTGGTGGCATCTGCCCTTCCCGCCCCACATGCCCACCGGGTCCCGGAGTGGGTTTCCCCACAATTCTGTGGACCTTCTCCATCTCGGTCGGGGGCCTTCCTAACGTAGTGCACCCTCATCCAGTCACCCGCAGGCGTCCCCTGCGCGGGGAGGGGTGGGACGCAGAGCCACGTGTCGATTGCGGTGAATCTCTGCTCCCCACTCCCAGTGTGGCCCCGGGCGCAGCAGCCGAGTCAGCGCAGTGTGACAATGTCCTTCGCCCTCTGTGCAGCCCCTGGGGACAGGCTGGGGGTAGGCGGCAGCCGAGACCCCGGGAGTGGTGAGGAGTCCGAGCGCGCCCAGCCCAGCCCAGGCTTCCCCTTGTGACCCCAGAGACCAGATCGCTTGTAACTCGGCCTGAGACCCTTGCCAGGGCCCTGAGCACTGGAAGTGAGAACACTGTATTCCTAAGGTCTACACTCGGATTTCTGTTTCTTTGTTTGGTGAAGCAAATCAAGTAAGGAACCGTCTTTACTTCAGATGGAATCCTTTGTTTTAAACTCAGCATATTCGCTCTACGTAGCCAATCTATCAAGGGAAGAAATCAACAAATTTTTATTTGTAATGAAGGAAAGCAGTGCACTTTATTTATAGGCTATAGATTTCGGCTTCTGCAGTGCTTTATCATCTACGCGGAATTTGGCCAAAGATAAGAAATTGGAAAGCACTGTGTGTTTAGAATAGTTCATTGCACAGGAAAGACAATGGATGCCACTGAGGAGTGGAAATATGTTGTGATTTTTATGAAATAAAATCTTAACGTCCTTAAGATGAAGTGTGGTCTTAAGGTCTTTTGCTTGTGGGAGGTGAGCGGGACTGAGTCTCATGACAAAAATCTGTGGAGAAACGTGGGTGACATCCTGCCTTGGGATTCACTCGGCAGACATTTATTTAGCACCTGCTGTGTGCCCAGCACATCCTAGCTCTGGGGACGCTGTAGTGGATGACGCCCCGGCTCTCGGGAGCGTCGCGCCAGGGCAGGCTGGGGGACAAGCACTGGGCAGGGGCAGGGAGGGGGGCGGGGAGAGGGTCTGTGCGGCCCGTGTAGACGTGTGATGGGTGCGGGAGCTCCAGTCACCACCGGCCGCCCAGCCCTGCGCATTCGCCTTCCTGTGCTATTTTCACGTCCCTGCAAACGGGCAGATGGACCTGACATACTCCTACGTCCTACGCGCCACGGGGCCATCTGCTCTTAAACTCCTCCACCATCTTCCGTGTTGCTGTGTATCATTCAGAATCACAGCTGCAGTGGGTATGCACGAAACACCCAGTTGCATGCCTTACCCGATCCTTGAATTACCTTGCAGTGAGATGATTTCCACACTTCGGTGTCTGTATGGCACCTACGTATTTATACGTGTGTAATGTTACTGCTCCGAGACGTTTCTCTCTTCGTACACCTGGTAGGTAGATCAACAGATGTTGATGTCTTTGATGTTGTTCTGCTTGTGGCTTTTCTTCCTATCTTGATTATTTTCCAGGTTAAAAGTTCAAAACTGGGTTTCTGCATCAAAACGGAAATAATTCCATGGCGAGTTACTGGGTCAGCGCCCACCGCCGGTGACACGGTATTGAGAACTCTTGCTTTTTCAGATATTTTACCAGCGAGAAATGTTTGTGGTCAGTACTTTTGTTGCCAGTTTAATACGTGTGAACCCGTCGGAATCTGCGTCTCTCTGGTCCCCGCTGAGACCGAACCGCTTTTCCTGTGCCCTTACTCCTCCCCTTCTCCCCGAAGGGGGCCGACAGCTGTGAACACACGGGGCGACTGAAGTCACGCACTCGCCACGTCGCCCTCCCACGTGGGTGCGGGTGTGGGACGGCACGGACGCTCCCCCGGCCGCAGACGCCTCCCGCCCAGACCGACGGCCGCACAGCCCCAGCTGAGGCCGCGGAAATGCCGCCGGTGGGGAGGCGGGTGCGGCGGGTGGGCCAAGGCCCCCCCAGGCGGCTCCAAGGAGGGTCTCGTGGCCCCTGGTCCCCCCTCCCCCCACCGCGGGAGCCCCACGCCTCCCCGGGACGTTGTGCAGCCTAAGGAGGCCGCGCCTGCAGGCCCCATCTTGCTGGGCACAGAGAGGCCTTGACGGCATCTCCACCACATGTAGGCAGTTCGGCCATGAGGGCTGAGGTCGGGGGACGTGGGGGTGCTCAGTTCACAGCGTGGGCCCATTCCCCGCAGCTAGAAAATATCTGTGTGATTTTGCTGGGGGCGGGGGGGGAGCTCACATAGTCACAGAGGTTTCCTGCTCGTACACGCCGGGAATCGGTCCCCGCGAGCCTGTGCGGACGTCCCCGCACACGGCTGCAGATGAGGCGACCCGGTGTCAGCACCCGTGCTTGGAATCAGCGCCACGCAGCACGTCCCATCCGGGGCCGCTGCGTTCTCTAAGTGCGGCTTTGTACCCCTGGTCCCTTCACCCCCACCCCTGCCCCCCGGCAGCCAGCGGTCTGCCTGTTCTCCACGTGAGCGAGTCGTGCGGCCTCCGTCTCCCTCCTCCCGGCTTCCTGTGGCGCGACGCCCCCGCCCTCCAGGCTGTCCCGGGGGCCAGCAGCCCCGTGTGCTCGCACCGCCTTTTCTCTCTTCACGACACTGCCGACGGCTTCGTACCCGCAGCCCTACCGCGTGCCTTCATTAGTTCTGTTTGGTGACTTTCCTGCGCACAGGGTCTTGTGTGCGTGACATCACATCTGCGCCCGGAGATGATGTCACCTCCCTACTGTAGGATCTGGGTCCTTTTATCCCCTTTTCCTGCCTGACCGTCTGGCCAGGCCCCGAGCTCCGTGCTGACGGGAGGTGGGGACGGGCTCCCTTTCTCGCTTCTGATGTGCGAGGCCAAGTTTTCACCTGGTCACCCGTGGGCTCAGCACGTGTGGCCTTTATTTCGCTGAGAGTTTTATAATCACCAGAGGCCGCTGATCTGTGCACTGCTGTTCCTGCGTCTACCCAGAGCCACGGGGTTCTCTGCTCTCGTCCCGTCGGTGCGGCGTGCCACGTTTATCGGGCCGCCTGTGTTGAACCATCCAGGGACGAATCGCAGCTGACCCTGACGGAGGATTGTTTTAATCAGTCCGTTCGCTAGTGTTCTACTGAGACTGTGTGCATCTACGCCCGTCAGGGATATCGGCCTGCAGTTTTCTCAGAGTGCCCTTGTCTGGCTTTGTTATCGGGAAACGCTGGCCTCGTAAAAGAAGTTTGGGAGTGTTCCCTCCTTTTCTGTGTGCTGGAAGAGTTTGAGAAGGATTGGTGTTAATTTTTTTATATGCTTGATACGCTTTCTCTCGATCCCGCAAAGCACCAGCCAAGCGCCCTCCCAGGGCAGTGTCGCCTGCTGGGATACGTGTGGTTTCTCCGGGCAGCACACGGGGAACCGGCCACGGGGGCTTGTGTGCGTGGTGAGCCGCACAGGGCGTCGGGGGCTCCTGCGGGCGAGTCTGGGGACCGTGGTGCACTTCCCAACGGACCCTGCAGTGTGCTCAGTGGCGTCTGTGTCTTCCGGCTGCCGCCTGCCGTCCAGCCCCGCGGCCACCTCGTGCTCCAGGCAGGATGGGGGCGGGCGTCTGGCAGTGTCCGCACAGCTAGGGGAGCCAGCGCTCACTCACACGCGCTCACTCCTCCCCACGAGGAATCACAGGCCGGAAGGCCCTGGGTGGGGAGCCGGGCGCTCTGGGGGAGGGGGTGTGGATGACATGAAGCTGTGGGTTCTGCCGTCTCCTGTCCACGTGTGGAGGGTCTGGACTCCCGCACCTCCACAAGGGCTTTCATCCGCAGGCGCCTGTCTACACTGGTGTCCCTTGGACGGAAGATGGTAGAAAATTCAGTCTGCCATGAGGAGGGTGTCTCTCCCCCCCGCCCCAGAGCAAATCGATGGATCAATTTAATCTTCTGTCATCGTACTTCTGGTGTTGGGCCTAAGAAATCTCCAGCAAATCCCAGATGGAAAAGATTCCCCTGTTTTCTCCTAAACATATAATTGTTTACCTTTAAAGTTAAATATACGGTCCTTTTAAAACTAAGCCCTATATACTGTCGGAGGTTCACATCGAGACTCGCTCTTCTGGTCTGTGGAGACCCGGGCACTGGCCTCATCTGTTTAGGAGGCTGTCCGTTCACCGTGGGGTGGCCTTCGCTCCTTTGTCCAAGGTCAGGCAAGCACCGTGTTGGTGAGGTTCTACTTTGGGGATCTCGACTCTGCCCATTCATCTGTTTGACTGGCGCCGCATCGTCTTGACTACTGTGGCTTTGCGGTTAAGTCTTGAAATCGGGAGGTGTGAGTCCCCAGGCTTGGGGTCTTCTCTCACCGTCGTGTTGGCTGCTCCACGTATTTTGCTTTTCCGTGTAAGTGTTAGAGTCAGTCTGTCGGTACCCACAAAATAGCCTGCTGGGATACTGACTGCGCGTGTGGTCAATCTATAGATCGATCCTGGACACTTGGTTTCTTCACGATGTTGGATCTTTCACCACGTAACTGTGGAGCAGCCTCCACTGACTGACTTCTTTACAGGTGCCATAATTGCATCTTTAAATGTTTGGTGGAATTCAGGCTTCCGGCTTCCCATAGCTATTTTAACTGATTTCTAAAGTAATTTTTCAAGCACACTGACCCTCCCCTGGGCCGCGTCTAGCCTGCCGGTGAACCCACGACAGGCATCCTTCGTTTCCCTCAAAAGGTGTTTGATCTCCAGCCTTCTGTGTTGATCCTTTTTGGAGTTCGCATCTCTCTGCCTTCATCACCCACCTGCTCTCGTATGCTGTCTGCTCTTTCCGTTACAGCTCCTACCATATTGGTCACAGTTATTTAAAATTCCCTGCCTGATGACTTCACCATCTGTGCGGTGTGAGTCTGGTTCTCAGGCTTTTTTTCTCCCGTGAATTTTTGGCACGCCCTGCCGAGTTGCTGTCATTCAAAGCTATCCGTGTCTCCCTTGGGTAGGCAGGACGTTAGCGGGAGGGTTTGTGCCCGTGTGGCCAGGAGCCGGGCTGTTTAATATCTGCCACAGCTGCCGGTGCCCGAGGCTTTACGCTCCTCTGTGGTCCTTGTTTTTTTTGTCTTTGCTGCAGACCGCGGACCTTCCCTGGGCGCTCCTCGGAGGGCAGCTCCCTCAGCTGTGAGCCCTGGTGACGCTCGGGTGATGCTCGGGGCCTCTAGCCTCGGAGCTGCCACGGGGGCAGGGGAAGTGCTCTGTGTTTGTAGGACAGCCGTTCATCTTGTACCGGGTCTGTGTCCAACACAGTGACCTCAGTAGTGTTGTTGGCGCGAGCAGGCGCTCCCCCTCCTGGGGACACGGGAAGAGCTGGGGCCCTGGGGAGGGTGCCCTCCCCTGCGAGGGACAAAGCTCCGAGACTGCCCTTGCGGTGCAGGGCAGGGAGGGGATGGGGACGTGGCGGGTATGAGCCTCGGCCCCCCGCATCCGCCAGGCCCTACTTCAGCCGCGAGGAAAAGGACTCTCTTCTTCAGCCCCTGACCCCTCGCCGCCTCTCCGGACACGAGAGGGGGCGCCAGAGGCAGACTCGCAGTGGCAGTGCCCAGGTATCTGGTCCTCACTCCTGGGGACTCTGGTGCCATGTTAACTCCCTTGAACTTGGCCTTCACTCTGGAAAGGTGGAAATGGAGGCACGTAATCCCGGAGTCATCCGAGGTTAAGGTGTCACCACCCCAGCAGAATGGAATCTGGAACGAAGGCTGTTTCTCCACGTCCATGTGCAGATGAGTCCTGGGTCCCTGACCCTTTGGTTGAACTTTATTCCGTAGAACAAGCAGCAGTGACTCTAACCTTATTCTCCACCCAGCAGCGGGCAGCACGGGGTCTCGCCAGCACCAGCCCTGTCCCTTCCTTCCTGAGATGACCTTGAGTTTCATGGATGTCCCTCCCCCCCCGTGACTCAGGGAAGGGTGACCCTGGCCCCAGCTCAGGGGTGAAGCCTGATCGCCAGAAAACGGGCTTCGTGGGGTTTACACAACGGCAGGGGAGACATGTCACCTCAGCCAGTGACACGTGAAGGGACACTGGCCTCTGCCCGGGAGGCCTGGAACCACGGGGAGCCCTGGGGAGCTGGCCACACCGCAGCCCGTCCCCGGTGGCGGCCGCAGGAGGGCGGGGCTGCTGGCGCCCTGGCTGCAGACCGAGCTGCTCCGGGACCCGTCACGGAGCCGCGGCTGGGAGGGACGTCTGCGGGCCAGCAGGGCCAGGTCACAGCAGAGCGGGGAACCCAAACTTAGAGACGTGGGATGGGGCAGCGAGTGCAGAGACACGTCCCGGAGGAAGCCTGCACCTCTGACCATTCGCCCGCACACAAAGGGCTCTGCAGCAGACACATGGATTCTGCAAAAGAACATTCCAGAACTGGGGAAAAGCCAGTGAACTCTTGTCATGACACTCACCGAACTCTTTCTCAGGGAGCCCCAGGGCAAAAGGCTGTGACCATTTCCAGGATTTCAATCTCCCCAAACTACGGATGCCCTCAGGGGTCTTGTCAGGTTGGCCTAGGAGGTGGGAGAGTCCCCTCCCCTCCCCTGCCTTGTCCGGGGGGTGGGGGGGGGATATTCAGGTAACTTCCAGTGAGCACCGTTCGTTTCCTGTAAGGTGTCCCATGCTGTCCCAGAAATACTTTCATTACATGACTCACTTTCAGCCACACATGACTTTACTAAAGGTTCCTCGTAGGAATCAAATTTTGGCGCCTGGTCACCACCTGACGATCCCGTCACAGAATCCGCTTTGTGCCTTGTGAGGCAGCGGGGCGTGTGCTTCTAGCCAGAAAACAGCTTTTTACAGCTTTCCATGTGTGCGCCCCCGACAGCCGTCCGCGCCCTCAGCCCTCTCTGCAGAAGTGCACACAGCAGGAAGCAGAGGAGGCGGTGCTCTGGGTGTAGACACCGGGGGTGGGGTGGGGGGGCTGAGGACCACCACGGGCAGCGGGACGGTGGGGGAGGGGTGCTGGCAGGAGGCAGGACGGAGCCCGGCGGGGGGGGGGGGCTGGGAGGTCTGTCGGGCCCCCCGTGTCCCAGGGAAGGGACAGGAAACGGGCGCAGGCTGGGCAGCACCTGGGGGTGTTTGCGTCGCCCGGCTGGCGCGCACGGCGTGTGGTGCTTAGCAACGGAGAAGCTCCGCGTGCGCTTCTGGTTGCTGGACGCTCTCGCTCCACCCAGGCTGCTGAGCCCATCCCACGTGGTGACTGTGGCTGGCGCTGGGAGTGGACACCCCCTCACGGGGCTCACTGCCTCCCTGTCCACTGTGTCCCATAACCACCCATCTGAGGGTGTCCCAAGTGGTCAACTTTGCACCCATCGGATATGGAAGGCTCCTCTTGACCTCGAGAAGGTCTGAGCCCCAGGTCCGAGCAGGGAAACGGACAAGCAGCTGAGCAAAGCGCACAACACCCCGTCAGCAAACGGGCAGGAACACCGCGAGCCAGGTCGGCGGCGGTGTGGCTGGCAGGATGATGTCCCGAAGGTGTCCACACCCCGTCCGCAGAATCTGTGACCCTGTCCGTTTACAGCGGACAAAGCACTCTGTTGATGGATGAAGTTACTGGCCCTGAGACGGGAGGGTGTCCCGGATCACCCGTGTGGGGCCTAGAACGGGGGCCAGACGTGGGGACCTTTCCTGGCTGGCCGGAGACCAGACGGGAGGGGGAGGACGGATCTGAGCATCACAGGGGCCCCGGGCCAGGCGCTCACACGGCCCGTCACGGTGGAAAGGCCCCCGGCGGCCGGCCCGAAGGACACGGCATCCGTCCTACAACCGCCGGAGGCCCGCCAACACCCCGCAGAGTGAGGAGGCGGGTCCTGCCCCACGTGCAGAGACACGTGCAGCCAGAGGCCCCTGATCGTAGCCCACGTCAGGCCTGTCACCTGCACAACTGGGACGGGACAAATGTGTGTCGTCTGAGCCACTGACTCTGCAGTAACTCGTTAGGTCAGCAGTCGGAGATAAAGAGATGGTTCTGTTTCTGGAAGGAAGCAGAAGCCGACCTCCAGCTGGCACAGACCTGAGGGGCCCCACCTGATGCCGGGGGTGTGCGCGGGTGCCAGGGCAGATGGGACCTGGGGACGGGACACAGAGGAGGATGTGGGGAGCGGGGCAGGTCCCCTGCCGGAGACCCTGTCGGAAATGACACGAGGCAACTGCAGACGCACCCCGGTCACCGGCCCCAAACCAACACAACCCGGAACTGCGCTTATCTCGCCTGGACGCCGTCTCCGCTTCGCACACTTACCGCAGCACAAATCCCAGATGTGATCTCGGGAAAGAAAACTATGTTATAAAACTGTCAAGCGCACTCTCCCCCGAAGTCCCTCTGCAAGAGGGATCCCCTTCTTCCGGGACATGTGCCCCTGCTCCGTGGCATGTTTTCCCTTGAAGAAACGACAGCAGCTCATTACTAAATTGTGTTACTTCGGTCATTTGACAAAAGAGATGGCCTGGCTGTTACCCGATTTCAAACAATTTCCAGAACATTTTGAAAAACTATCCCTGGCATCAGCATGTGCACACGCCGCTGACACACACCTGTGTGCTGGGCACTTGGGGCACCGACTTCTTATGGTGGGAACATCAGGGGGCAGGACGGCTGACATCGCAGTCACCTTCCCGGTGCTGTCACAATAGCTTGCCGAGGTGCTACACAGCCTTGCCGCGGTCCCAGCCACCCTTAGGCGGCACCAGGTCCTTATTGCGAGGAGGCTCGGCGGTCAGAGCGGAGTAGGACCGGGGGGGACGTGCCTGTGCGCCCCTGGATGCAGACACTTGGGTCCGACGGTGTGGGGTGCCCGTAGACACGGGGAGACCGAGGTCCCTCAACAGTCCCAGCACGGAAATCCCGGTCTCCAACGCTGGCGGCAGAAGAGGCGGCAAGGCCGCCGGGGGGCTGCTGACGGGCAGGGGCAGCGCCTGGCGGGGAGCCATCCCCCCAGGCTGATTCGGGTCCGAGTCCTAGGATGAGAGGCCGGGGCCCCGGACTCCCGAGGGGCTTCTGGGCAGGACGTGAAGAGTGGCTCCGACAGATGACGTCAGACGAGCTGATACAGGACGTGACCTGCGACGTTCTAATATAACAGACACGTCAGACACGTGGCTCCAGCACGTGAGTGCGCCCCGCGGCGCTGACAGATAACGTCACACGAGGGAAACAGGACGTGACGTGTGTGATGTGCAGACGTCACGGGTGGGGACAGACGTGGGGTTCCAGGACTTGCCGTGCACCGCGCGGCGCTGACGGATGACGTCACTCGAGGGGGATCCAGGAAGTGACGCGCCTGACGTGCGGATATAACAGATGGGGTCAGAGGCGGAGATCCGGGACGTGACGGGCGCCGGGCGGCTCTGACAGACCGCGACGTCGGAGGTGCGGACCCCCATCCAGGCCGAGCGGCCCGCAGGTCCCCGCGCAGAGCCCCCTTCCCCTCCCGGCGAGCTCCTGCTTAGCGGCCGGTCGCCGGGGTCCTGTCAGCGCCAGCACCGCCCGGGCCAGGCGTCCCCACCCGGGACTCAGAGTGGGTCCGCGGGCGGCGGGTCCAGGACCCGGTTCGGCCGACGGTCCCGTCTCAGACGAACTTCTTACGGGGGGTCCGGGAGAGGCGGCGCCCGCACCCCGTCGTCTGCCTGAGACCCGTCCTCCCTAGGGAGCCCGGTGGGCCTCGCCCGGCCGCAGGGGGACACCGTCGTCTCCGTGGCCAGAGGCCGCCGTGTCCCCTGCAGCCAACGTGGGGAGGCCCACGTGTGCCCGGAGGCAGCCGCGTCCATGGGCTTCGACGCTTTGCTCCTCTGCTTAACGAGCCTCATGGCGGGGCTGGGGGTGCAGAATGGCAGAGGCCGGTGTTTTCCTGCCCGGAGACACCAGGCGCAGCCCCGCCCCCGCCCTCCCCCTGCGGGGCCTCTGAGCCCGGGGCCGCCTGGGACGGAGCTGCTCTGGCTGGAGCCCCCGAGTGGAGGCTGCGTGGCAGGGAGAGAGGGGCTCTCTTCCCGGACCCCGAGGACAGGTCCCTTGTCCCAGGAGGGAGCGGCGGTGCCCGCGGCCGGTGACCCAGATGCCGAGCTCGATGGAAGGGAGGTGAGGTGGGGTCCGCGGTCACAGCGAGAGGCCTGCCCGAGGCTCAGACGCCTGTCCCTGCATCTCAGGCCGCAGCCCCGAGCAGTCGGGCCCCTTCCCCAGCCAAGGCCTCAGAGAACCCCTGAGGCCTCCCCAGGGAGGCCTCCTAAGTGTGGGCCCCCCTCCAGTTACGGACCCCCAGGTAGGGTTCCCCCAGATGTGGGCTCCCAGGCGAGGCCCCTTGGTGAAGCCCCTATAGGCGAGGGCCTCCCAGGTAGGGTCTCCCCAGGTGAGGACCCTCAGAGCTGCCTTCCGGGGTCTGAGCTCGTGGACTTGACGGCACCAGGCCTGGGCCTCGGGGTCTCCTGGGAGGGGCCTCGGACCAGGCAGGGACCGGTCTCTGCGGGACCGGGGCTGCGCGTCTGTAGACGGTGGGGTTGGCACCAGCCGCTGCCGCGGTCAGGACGCCTGTGTCCCCACAGCCCCCCGTCCTGTGTGTCCCCCGGTGACCTCAGGGCCGGCTGCGGGGCAGGACGCAGGCTCCGTGCAGCGTCCACGCCTGCCTGAGTCCCCAGGTGGTGGCTTTGCAGTAAATGTCCCGGGCGTCGGGGGGGGGAGAGGGGGGTCCCAGGGGCGGTGCTGCTGGGCGTCCCCTGCAGCTCAGGCCGGGGGTGAGGGCAGCTGTTGGCGCTCTGTGGCCTCAGCTGCAGCCTGAGCAGCAGGAGGGGGAGGGGAGCGTCAGGGGGGTGAGGGAGCTCCTCTGTGGAGAGCGGCCCCAGGTTTCCGGAATGCGGGGCCAGGGTCCTGCCTCAGAGCCCCGCCCGAGGCCGAGTCCCAAGGTGGCCTGCGTCCTGGACCTCCCCGCGCGGGGCCGCGCGATCTGGGCCAGCAGGGCCCGGCTCCAGGGTGAGGGCGCAGCCCCTGCTCTGTGAATGTGGGTGCAGGTCAGAGGCGGCGATCGGGGGGAGAGCAAGCAGCACATCGGGCAGGACCCCCTGGGCCCCGCCGGTTCCCTCTGCGCCGTCAGGTGGAGCCCTGACTGGTGCCCTGTGTGGGCGGGGGGGGGGGTGGCTCTGCCCCCGAGGCTGCAGGAGGGCGGGGTCTGTGGGGAGCAGGGGTCTTGGGGCACCTGCCCGCTTGGGGCCCGAGGGACTGTGGGGGCTGCTGGGAACGGGGGGCTGGGGGTGGGGCCCCGCTGGAGAAGAGCAGACGCAGGAAAGCAGGAGGTGGGGATGCAGGACGGAGCAGAGCTGTCTGCAGAGCTGGGCCAGCCGGGAGGGTTTCCCAGCGCCCCGTGGGCGGCTGCCCTATGGGTGGTGAGCTCCCCGTCACCTGGAGGATTCAAGCAGACATGGGTGAACGGGGTTCGCCTGGCCCCGGGCTCAGAGACAGGAGGCCTGATGGGGGCCTGGAATGTTCTGTCTGTGGAGAGGAGCTGTGGTCGGGGACGACCCGGCCTGGAAGCCCCTGGCAGGAGGCAGGACTCGGAGAAGTCTGGCCCCCGGCCCACGGCGGGCCCCTCGGGAGGGGTCTTCCTCTGTGACAGCTCAGAATGTGCCGAGCCCCCCCTCCCTGAGCCGTTGTGTCTGTTGGACGGACTGTCAGGCAGGAAGGCCTGTATCTGATTCAGGACCCCTGGCCCACCCGCCCCCAGTCCGTGCGTCACACGTGGGGGGGAGGGAGGAAGCCCGGGGAGCCCTGTCCACAGGGCAGCCCCCCCTTGGCATCGCCCCCATCAGGACGGAGTCGTGGGGGATGGTGTCTGGGAGGGGCAGGGGGCAGGTGGCCAGGGCGGGGCAGGGGCTCAGGCAGGGCAGGGCAGGCCAGGACGGCTGCTCAGGACGCTGACTGCTCCCCGTGCTGGGCACGTGGGCGGGACACGTGGGTCCCAGGAGGGGCCCCCACCCTCCCACAGGAGGGGATCCCAGCAGAGCGTGGAGGTCGAGAGGACCTGTGGGCTCTGGTGACCAGGCCGGGGTTTCTGCTGCTTGTCCGAGTCCCCACAGGGGTGGGGGTGGGGGGCCTGGGCAGGGTGGTCAGGTGAGGTTCCCAGAACACCCCTGGGTCCTGACTGAGCCCCAGGCAGGCAGCGACCCGCAGCCCTCAGGGTGCACCTGGGCTTCGTGCCCCAGGAGCTGACTCTCGGGGGGCGCGGGGGGGCGTGTCTCCCTGCTGCCTCCTGCCCAGTGCTGCCCTCACAGCCTCCGCCCTGTTGGGGGGTCAGGGGGCTGCACTTGAGGTTTGCACGGAAGACCCAGGTGGCTGCTCTGACCCCATTAGGACCCAGGATTGGGCCCCACACACCCCCTCGGATACTTTGGTAAAACTCCCCGGTGCTGCAGGCACGCAGCCTGCAGACGCCCCCACCCGGGCCGGGACACCTGCACGTCTCAGGGACCCTCAGGTGGGGAGAGACATTTGTCTTCTGCCCTCTGTCAGATTTGGTGATTTACGGCAGAGCTTTCTGCTTAAAAACAGATTTGCATTCAAAAGCTGCTTAAAACTGAGATTTGCCCAGAGTTTACTAAACTTTCAGCAGAACATTAAATTCTTATATTTTGCATAAAAATTTAATATTAATAAAAAATGTTGCTAAGATTGTTAAGAATTTTTCCTAACAATTCAGTAAAGTTAATTTAAATAATTCAGCAGAAGCATGAAAACCAAGCCGGACATATTTCTGCTTAAGGACAATGCATTTAAGGATTTTGGATTATTTATTCCCTTAATTTCTCCTCAAATGCAACTATAAATCCATATTATTAGATTTTTAATGAAAATTAATTTCTCAAATGAAAGTCAAGTTTCTGATCTTCTCGGAGAGGCCAAGGGAGGGGAGCAGAGCAAGTCTCTCAGGCTCTGGAGGCCCTGACTCCCCGGGCGGGTCCTGGACACCGGGAGCCCCCCCCGCCCCCACCCCCGGTGCGGGCCCCCCACTGTGCACGTCTGGGGTCTTCACAGGAAGGAGCAGCGCCTGCCTGACCCCGAGGAGGAGAGGGAGGCAGGACTCGGGAGGGGACAGTGGCACAGAGGCCCCCCCCCGACCCCCTAGCTCCCGGGGGCGGCGCTCCCACAGCCTGGCTGGGCTGCTGGCCCTGGAGAGCGGTGCCGTCCTGCTGTCTGTGCCTAGTTATCCGCCGCTCAGGGACGAGGCCCAGGCCGTACCCTCACGCCCCCTCCTGGGTGGGGGTGGGGGGCCTGCCCTGCAGCACCCTGAGCAGGGCCTGGTCTGTTCCCTACGGGAGGCTGCCCTGGGGGTGCTGACCGAGCACCGCCCCCCGCCCCAGCGTCCAGGACATGGGTCTGAGGCTCCAGGTGGGTTCGGTGGGGGCTTGGGGCTCCCCAGGGAGGGGAGCGGGTGGTCCCTGTGCAGGGGGCGCTGGTCCCCTAGCTGGGCAGGCAGCTCCAGGTCACAGGGAGGGCCCTGGGCTCTGGCGAGGCTGCCTGGGCTTGACCCCAGGGCTGCCACCCCTAGAGGGGAGATGGGGACGCATTTTTGATCCCGGCTGCACCTGCGGGTTCCCGCCTGCAAATGGGGGGTGATGATAACCGCCTCCCTGAAAGGAGAGCGCGGCTGGTGCGAGGTGAGCTGGTTCAAACACAGGGTCAGAGGCCCCACACCCTGTCTGCTCAGCAGGCGACTGAGTTTCTGACTGTAATTACCTGCCCACCCCCTGCACCTGGGAAGTCAGGCCCCCCCACCGACCAGATAGATGCCTGTGGGGGAGGCTTTCCACCACGTGGGGACTTCAGGCTTCACAGAAAAGACAGGGAGGCAGGTGTGCACAAGGCCCTTGGGTGGGTGCTGTGGACAGGTGCCTGCAGGGCGTCCCAGCCAGCCAGCAGAGGGGGCGGGACTGCAGAGGGGCACAGGTGTCTGGTGACGTCACTCAGCTGCAAAGAGGGAGCCTGGGTCCTAGAAACAGTGGGACCCCAGTGGTCTGGGCTCTTTCCTGCCCCAGGGTTGGTTTGGTCTGGCAGATGCTGGCTGTAGTTTCACTGCATATGCACAGCAGGTGGGCCCTAAAAGGCTAAAAATCGCTCCTTTGTCTCTCTTTAAAGCAATCGGATGTGTCCACCTGGCATCCGGCAGGGGCGGCCTGGAGGCCCGAGCCTGCTGTGACGTCAGCACACGGCGTCCTGGGCCAGCTCCCAGTCAGTCTCCCTCATAACCCGCCTCAAGCAAGTCCTCCTCCAGGAGACAGTGGCGCAGGGGTGCGTGTGCAGGGTACCTGCTGGGGTGCCACTGGGATGGGAGGGACCACTGCGTGGCACCGCCGGGCACTCTGCTGACCCCATGGGGGAGAGCAGGGACCTTCCCTGTCCCAGGAGGTGCGGCCAGGGCTGCACCGATACAGGATGTCCCTGGTGTTCCGTCACGTCTGCTGTGACTTGGGTGTCCAGTTCCTGAGGTGTATCTGCGGTGGCCCGAGATGTGTCCGTAGTAACTCAGGCAGGTCTCCTCTGGCCTGTGATGTCCTGTAACACCCAAGCTGTGTCTAAACTGCCCTGGGTGCTCCCCAGTTCACCAGGTGTCTATACTGACCCGGGATAGTCCTCATTCCCCAGGTGTGTCTACTCGGACCTGTGATGACTATCATGTTGTGTTTACGGCTCCCGAATTCCACCAGTGTACTACAGTGACCTTTGATGTTGCCCCATCGTGCAGGATTTTTGGCTCTGGCCTAGGATGTCCTAATTCCTTAGAGGTGTCTACCCTGAACTTGGATGACTTTTTTTCCCCTTTTTTCTTTTTTTAAAAATTTTTTTCTTTTGAAAAATAGTTTTTTTAAAGTTTTATTTATTTTTGAGAGAGAGAGACAGCATGAGCAGGGGAGGGTCGGAGAGACGGAGACACAGAATCTGAAGACAGGCTTCAGGCTCAGAGCTGTCAGCACAGAGCCTGATGTGGGCGATTTCTCCAGAATAGCTAAGGTGCGTCAGGCAGGAACTTGGGTGTCTCCCTAATTACATTCACCTTTGGTATTTCCTATATTATTGTCCAAGTGTGTATACGCTGACTTGGGATGTCTAATTGTGTGTACACCACGTTAGAGGTGCAGTGGTGTGTCTACACTGTGTGGGGGTATCTCCTTTAATCCCAAGTGTCTATACTCTGATCTGTGCTGTGTCCGTAAATCCCCAGTCTGCACTGGCTGGCGTTTTCTCCCTAAGTGTGCAGGAGTTTCCCTAGTGACTTTGAAATCCCAGTAGTGCCCCAAGTGCGTCTTTACTCGCTGCACGTCATCCGAATTCCCTAGGTGTGTCTTGCCCTGACCAGGGAGCTCTTCCTAGTTTCCCCAGCGTGGAGAACGTGGTCTAGGATGTCTCATTATTGCCGTTGGCCTGACACTTCCCCTGAGTTCCCGGGAGTCAGCCTAAGAAACCAGCCTAAGACCTGGGAGTTTCCTGGGAGAAGGAAGGTGTGTATACAGTGACCTGGGTGGTCTACTTCTGCAGTGTGTGTCCTGACCTGGGGTGTCCCCGACTTCACTGGGTGCATTTAGACATGTTCATATTGCTCAGCTGTGTCTGAATCATACTGGGATGTCTGTTTTCCAAGTTGTGTCTTTTTAACCTGTAATGTCTTTATAAGTCTTAGTTCTGTCTGTCGCAGTCTTGGATCTATCCCGAACTCCCTGCGTGTGTACACTGATCTGTGACGTCTCGCCTCTTCTGGGATGTATCCGTATTCCCCAGATGTGTCCAGTCTTACCTGGGATTGCCCTGTCCAGGTGTGTCTACCATGAACATGGATCTCTCCCTCTTCCAGGTGCGTCCACACTGAGGTAGGACGTGTCTACTTCCGCAGGAGTGTCTGCGGTAAATGGTTTCATATCCCCCACTCCCTGTGTTTGTAGGTCACAAGTTTGACCTACACTGACCTGGAAAGCCACCTTAATAACCTCAGTGTGTTTGCTGTGAACTAGAAAAAAAATCTAGTTCCCCAAGTGTGTTTCCTTGAACTTGATGGTCTCCCCACCCCAGATGCGTCTGCATTGTCTGGGAGGTGTCCAGGATTCCTGAGGTGTCCCTCATCTCACCTAGTGTCTCTGCCACATAACCCAGGTGTGGGTACTTTGATTCGGGGGATCTCCCCAACTAACTCCCCAGGTTTGTCTACACAGACCTGAGATGTTTCCCTAATTGTGCGGACACCGGTTATCTATACCTCGACCTGGGACATCTCACTCATAACCCACGTATGTCTTTATTGACCCAGAAATTCTAATTCCCCAGCTGTCTCTACCCTGGGGTCCCTGCTAACCAGGGGGATCTTTGACCTGGGAGGCCTCCGTCCCCATCAGTTGTGCCTTCTCCGGTCTGGAACAGGTCACTAATGCCCCAGCTGTGTCTACACTGACCTGGGATGTGCTGCCCCTTTCCCAGATGTGTCTTCCAGAACCCTGGCCATCGCCTTCATTCCCCGGCTGCGGCTGCGCCGGCCCAGGGGCTCTGTGGGACGCCCTAGGTGCTTCCACCCTGACCTGGACTGCCCTCTTCACTCACCACGCGGGTCTGCCCTAAACTCCACCACCTCTGAAAACTCCTAGCCATGCTTTCTCTGACATCCCCGTGTAGCCTGCTGGGTCCACACTGACCTGATAAACTCCCAATTCCTAAATGTTTCCATTGGGACTTGGGATGTCACCCTCCTTCCCCAAGTATGTCTGCTCTGACCTGGGACATGTCACCAATTCCTAAGCTGTGTGTCCACTGACCTAGGATATGTCATTAAAACGGGAGCTCATCTGTACTGCCCTGGCATCTCCCTGTTTTCTCTGTCGTCCCTACACTGGAAATGTCTCATGAATTTCACAGGTGTGACTGTCCTGACCTTTGGCGTCCTCCTAATTCCTCAGATGCATTCACGAATTCCTCAGGTGTGTCTACCAAAAATGGTACGTTTTCCTAACTTACCAGGGGTGTCTGCACTGACCGGGGATGTCTTCTTGATTCCCTAGGTATTTCAACACTGATCTACTATCACTCCACAGATCTCCAGGTATGTCTACGTCAACATTAGATGTTTTGGGTTCTTACAAAAATTTTTTGGGATATAATTGACATGTGAACATTAAGTTTTAGCATATTGACTTGATGTTTGTGTACTACAACATGATTACCACTATAGCATTAATTACACATCTGTCACGTCACAAACTCTTTTCAATGAGGACAATTGAGATCTAGTCTCGGCAGCTTTGACGTTTATAACACAGCGCTGTTGGCTGTAAACACCCCCTGTGCATCAGGCCTCCAGAGCTGCTGTGTCTCCTAGTTACAAGCGTCTGCCCTTAACATCTCCCCAGCTCCCCCCGCCCCCCCCCCCGCAACCACAATTTGTTCTGTTTTTACAAGTTTGACTTCTTAATATTCTACATATGGAAGTATACGGTATTTGTCTTTCTCTGATTTATTTCACTTAATATAACTCCTTATGGTCCAACCCTGTGGTACAAATGTCAGGATTTCCTTCTTTCTTGTGGCCGAATATTCCATTATGTGTCCACACCACACCTTCTTATCCACTCATTGGTTAGTGAACATTTCAGTTGTTTCCGTATCTTGGCTATTGTGAATAATAATACTAATTATAATGGGGTGCAGATATCTTTTTTTTTTTTAATGTTTTTTCTTTATTTATTTCTAGGAGAGAGAGAGAGAGAGAGACAGCGTGAGCAGGGGAGGGTCACAGAGAGAGGGAGTCACAGGCTGAAACAGGCTCCAGGCTCCGAGCTGGCAGTCAGCACAGAGCCCGACGCGGGGCTCGAACCCACGAACCGCGAGATCACGACCTAAGCGAAAGTTGGACGCTTAACCGACTAAGCCAACCAGGTGCCCCTGCAGATATCTTTTCAGGTGTGTACCCAGAAATGTCATATAGTTGTTCTACTTTTAAAAAAATTTTTAACATTTATTTTTGAGAGACAGAGACTGAGCACAAGTGGGGGAGGGGCAGAGAAAGAGGGAGACAGACTCTGAAGCAGCTCCAGGCTCTGAGCTCTCAGCACAGAGCCCGACACGGGGCTCGAACTCATGAACTGTGAGATCATGACCTGAGCTGAAGTCGGGTGCTTAGCCGACTGAACCACCCAGGTGCCCCAGTTGTTCTTTTTAAAAAGTGGCCTCCGTATTTTCCACAGGGGCTGAACGTTCCCACCACCGTGCACACAGGTCCCTTGTGAGCCTGTCCTTGCCATCGCTTCTCCCTTGCCGTCTGGTGACAGCTGTCAGGTGCTCACTCTGATCGTGATCTGTATTTCCCTGATTATTAGGGCCGTGTACCTGCTGACCATTTGACTATCTTTGGAAAAAATGTCTGTTAGTTCCTCTGTTTTGTAATCGATTTTTGGGGGTTATTACTGAGTTGTATGTTCTTTATGTATTTTCAACTTTAACCTTTTGCCCATTGGTTTGCAGATATTTTTCCCTCGTTCCATAGACTGCCCTTTTGTTTCTTATTGTTCCTTTGCAGTGCAGAAGCTGGCTGGTTGGACACCGTCCTGCGGGATTTTTGCTTTTGTTTGTGCTTTAGCTGTCCTACCCAAAAACCATTGCCAAGATCAGCCTAGCAGAGCATCTTCTGTTTTCTTCTGGGAGTTCTTTGGCATCAGGCTTTATGTTTAAGTCCTTAATGTACTTTGAGTTAATTTTTGAGAGTTGAGTGGTGTAAGACAGAGGTTCAATTTCATTTCTCAGCAAAGAGCTGTCCAGTTTTCCCTGCACCATTTACTGAAGACCATCCTCTATTAGGTATTTTTCTGCCCCTTGTCAAAGAGTAGTTGATCATATAGGTTGAGTTTATTTCAGAGCTCTGTATTCTGTTCCATTTGTCTTTGTATCTCTTTTTATGCCACTATCCTATGGTTTTAATTGCATGGTTTTGTAGTATAGTCTGAAACCAGGCAGTGTAATGCCTATGGATTTGTTCTTTTTTAAATCAAGATTTTTCTGTATGGGGGCACCTGGGTGCTCAGTCGGTTAAGCATCCAACTATTGTTTTCAGCTCAGGTCATGATCTCATGATTTGTAAGTTCAAGCCCCACACTGGGCTCTGTGCTGACAGTGTGGAACTTGCCTGGGATTCTGTCTCTGTCCCTCCTCCACTTGCTCTCTCTGTCCTTCTCTCAAAAATTAGTACATAAACTTAAAAAAAAATAAAAGACTGTTCTATTTGAGTCATTCTTTGAGAAGAGTTCCATACAAAATTTAGGATTTTGTGTTTCTGTGAAAAATATCATTGGAATTCTGACAGGGGTTACCTTAAATCTGTAGATGGCTTTGTGCAGTGTGGCCATGTTAACAATGTTAGTTCTTCCCATCTATGAACATGGGGCATCTCTGTCCCGTCTTCAGTTTCTTTCATCAAGCCCTGTAGTTTTCAATGTGCAGATCTTTCACCAGCTTGGTTACATTTAGTCCTATTTTTATTGTTAAAAAATTGCTGTTGTGAGTGATATAGTTTTCTTCGTTAGATGTTCCATTGTTCATGTATAGGGACACACTGATTTCTGTGTGTTGATTTTGTATCCTAAAACTTTACTAACTTCATTGATTAGTTCTAATGGCTTTTTTAGTGAAGTCTCCTGATTTTCTATGTACAACATCCTATCATATACAGAGAATGACCATTTTACTTCTTCCTTTCTGATCTGTATGCATTTTCTTTCTTTGTCTTGCCTGATTTCTCTGGCTGGAACTTCTAGAGCTGTGGGTTGACTAGGAGCAGTAAGAGTGTGAACTCTGGTCTTGTTCCTGACCTTACTGGTGAAAGGTGGGAAGTGCTTCCTCCGGGTTTGCTGTTAGCTGTGGGCTTGTGTGGCGACCCCTCGGAACAATGTGACCCATAAAATGTGGTTATGGAGGAAAGCAGTACACAAAACTATATAATGATTAATAAATGATTAATACAGCTCTAAAAAAATACCCACTGTAATGTCTCTCCGGGAAAGTGGCTGATTTATGACACGGGAGCCAGGCCCCCCTGGCCCGCCGTGGGAGGGATGCCACCTTCTTCCTTTGTGTTGACTTCTCCACTTCCTCAGAGACCACGTGTTCAGATGAAACTTACTGTATATGCCTGATCCACCATAGCATACCTGCCTGAGCAAGTTCTGTTTTTCCCATAAAATCATATTCTGATCACTAAAAACAATCCTGGGATTATCATATTCTCAATAAATACGGGACTTCGGAGTTGTTGGGGCACCAGTCATTGTAAGCTGTCGTCCCCTGCTCCCTTTCTCTTTTACAGCTGACGTGTTTGTGCCTGATTCTTCTCCTCTGTGCCGATACGGAAAGCGGCGGGCTTGCAGTTTACTATGTCTATTATGTTGAAGGATGTTCCTTCTGCACATGACTTAACAGTTTTTATCATCAAATGTATAGTTGCTGAATGCTTATTCTGCATCAGTTGAAATGTTAGGAATTTTTTCTTTTAGTCTCACATTTATCAATTAGTGTATGTTAACACTGCATCTCACAGATAAATCTCTGTTGCTCATGGTGCCATAACCCATCTTATGTGTTGAATTTACTAATACTTTGTCAACTTACTATCAGGGTGATGTTTGCCTTGTAAAATAAGTTTGAAAACGTCCCCTCTTCAGTTTTTTTGGAATATCTTGGAGGAGGACCAGCATTAATTCTGGAAATGTTTGGTGGGCTTCAGCAGTGAAGCCACCTGGGTCCTGGGGGTTCTGTGCTGAGAGGTTTTTGGTCACTGATTCAATCTCCTTACTCATTATCAGCCTATTCAAACTTTCTTCCTGACCCAGACTTGATAATAGTCTCTTATGATCTTTTGTATTTCCGCTGTATCAGTTGCAATAGCTTTTCTTTCATTTCTGATTTTGAGTCTTCTTTTTTTCTTTGTCTACGTAAAGGTTTGTCAAGTTTATCTTTTCAGAAACCCAGTTCTTAGTGTCACTGATCTTGTCTATTGCTTTTCTGGTCTCTGTTTCATTTATTTCAGCTTTAATCTTGGAGAATTTACTTCGTTCCCTATGCTGACTTTGGGCTTAGTTTGTTCTTATTTTTCTAGTTCCTTGAAGTGTAAAGTTATATTTATTTAAGATCCTTTAATTTTAACACATGCACTAATTACTATAAACTTCCCTCTCAGAACTGCTTTTACAGCACCCCTTGGTTTTGGTATGTTTCCACTTTCATTTGTTTGCAGATATTTTTTTAATTTTGAAAAATTTCTTCTTCGACTCATTGGTTGTTCAGGAATATGATGTTTAGTTTACATGTTTGTAGATTTTCCAGCCTTACTCTTCGTGTTCATTTCCAGTTTCCTACCACTTCAGTGAAAAAAGATACTTGATATAATTTGTCTTCTTAAATTTGTTAAGATTTGTTTTGCAGTATGATCTGTCCTGGAGAATGTTCTCTGTGTACTTGAGAACAATGTGCATTCTGGTGCTGTAGACAGAATGTTCTATAATGTCTGTTAGGTCCATTTGGTCTAATGTATGGTTCAAGTCCAGCATCTCCTTGTTGATTTTCTGTCTGGATGATCTATCCACTGCTGAAAGTGGGATATTGAAGTCCCCTAGTGGTATTATATTGTTATTTTTCCTTTCAGGTCTGTTAGTAATTTGCTTAATATATTTAGGTGCTTTGATGGGTGTATATGTTTATGATTCTTATATTCTTGATGAACTGCTTCCTTTATCATTATGTAATAACCTCCTTTGTCTTGTTACTGTTTTTGGCTTAAATCTATTTTCTCTGATATTTTCCCCTGCTTTCCTTTGGTTTCCTCTTGCATAAAATAGCATTTTCTGTCCCTTCACTTTGAGCCCACGTGTGTCCTTAAAGATGAAGCAAGTCTCTTACAGCCAGCATATAGTTGGGTCTTCTAAAAAATCCATTCAGCCAGTGTGTGTTTTTATTGGAGAATTCAATCCATGTGTATTTAGTGTGATTACTGGTAACACAGTGGCAATAGGAAGTCCTTGTTACCAAACTGTTTTCTGGTCTTTTGTATTTCCATCTTCCCTGCTCTGTTCCTGCCCATTTTTGTAACTCGCTTTTCTGTGGTGTACACTCTTTTCCTTTCACTGTTGTGTGCATCTACTTTGGAATTTGGGTTTGTGGCTACCATGAGGCTTACATGAGAATCTCAGATAAAACAGTCCATTTGAAGTTTATAGCGACTTCACGTACAAAATCCTCTTTTCCCCACTTTTATATTTTCGATGTCACTATTTTTCTCCTTTATATTGTATATTCTTTAACAAACTGTAATAGCTATAATTTTAATGTTCTTTCCCCTTGACCTTTATATTGTAACAAAGTGGCTAATACTCCACTGCAATCTAACTCCTATTCCATGTCATGTCCCACCTCCACTGGAAGAGCAACTCTTTCCAGCATTTTCTGTAAGGAGGGTCTAGTGTGATGAACTTCCTCAGCTTTTGTTGGAAAAGTCTCATAAAGTTCTCTTGGCAGGCAGTTTTTTTTCCTACAACACACTGAATATCATCCCACTCTCTCCTGGCCTGTAGGATTTCTGCCAGGAAATCCACTGACTGCCCAGTGAAGGTTCCTTTGTAGATTACAATCTTTTCTTCTCTGGATGGTTTTACAATTCTTTGATTTTCGACAGTTTTGTTACAATGAAATGTGTTTTTGGGAGGGCCTTTTGGCACTGAGGTAGTAGGGTGGTCTGTCGGCTTGTCGAACTTGGGTGCCCAAGTGTCTCCCCAGGTTTTGGGAAGTTTCAGCCATTATTTCTTAAAATAAACTCCCTGTTCCTTTTCTCTTTCCAGAATGTAATTTTTCTGATATTTGTACTTTTGATGGAGTTGCATGGATCTTCTAGGCTTTTATAATGTTTTTTCATTCTTTGTGATTCTCTGATTGGGTCATTTCACAGTTCCTACCCTGTGGCTCACTGATTCTTACATTTTATACCTTCTGCTGTGGGTGTCCTCTATTAGACTTTTCATCCCACTCATTGAATTCTTTAGTCCCAGAATTTGAAAGTTTTATGATTTTTAAATGATTTCTTACAATTTCTCTGTTAAATTTCTCATTTTGTTCATGTACGGCTTTTCTAATTTTTGTTGAATTGTCTGTGTGTTTTCTTTGCTTATCACCTAGGTCACAAACTTCAGCCTTTGTGTTTGGTTATTGGAAGATTATTGTTGCCTTTCAGTGATGATGTGTTCCTGGATTCTTCGTGTTCCTTGGACTTTGGCGTTGCCGTTCTGGCGTACGGAGTGGCGGACACAGCCTGTCTCTGTGATTCCCTTCGGGTAAGAGATGCTCTTAGCAGATCCTGTTGGATCTGGGCTTGCTCAGTCCTTGCGTACATACCCCTGCTCCTTGCTTCCTGTCTTGTGGCAGAATTCTTGAGCTTGTATGTCTTCTCTGGTCATAGGACTCACCTCGTTTCCTGGAAGGTGGTCCTGCAGACACCCGTGTGGTGCCTCCTCTGCCACAGGGGGCAGCGCTGGGGAGGTGTGGGCTCAGGGCTCTAGGTGTTGGGGGGCCTCAGGAAAGGTTCTTCCAGAAGCTCATGATGGACTTGAATGCTGATCTTCTCACCTGCCTGTGTCCCTGGAGTCACGGCCGTCCCTCAGTGCTCCGGGTGCTGCTGGAGGAGATGGGGTCTCCTGCAGCCCCCATACAGAGCAGGTCAGCATACACACACCACTCTCCCCACCCCCAGTCAGGGGCTCCCGCTGGTGGGGCCTGAACACAAGGCAGGAGGCTGGGAGCCCTGCCCACACAGCCCACAGGTCAAGGCGGGGAGGGAATAGGGTGGACACGCTAGAGCGTGGATCAGGGACAACAGAGGGTGTCTGTCCTGCACCAGGGTCACCTGGAGACATCTGAGGTCTCACCTGACGACGCGGACACCTGAACGCTCTCAAACGGCCGAGGGCTCATCAATGCTGGACTCCGTCCACCTGGCAACCGTGAGGGTCCCCTTGGGGTGGGGGGCGGGGGGGGCACACGCTCCGGGTCTCACTGCCCCGCCTGGGTGCCTCGTCCTGCCTCCTGACGGCCCTCTGCCACCTGAGCCCAGGACTTTGGTCCGGGCCCCGCATTGCTGCGCAGTGTTGAAGAACCGCACGGCCCGGAGGTGGGGACTCAGACTCTCTCTCCTCAAACTGCCCTGGTTCCACTGAGACCCGCAGTAAAGGGCAACAGCAGAAATAAATCTTCCTGCGGAAAACTAATAAGAAATGGGGCTTCGTGCCTCTGGCAAAAGGAGCCCAGAAATGCAATAATTTCTTGGCCTTAACATCCCATCCACAGGCTCTCGTGAAGGAATATTTGTTCTGATCCCAAGATGAGCAATTATGAGACTCCTGCTTGAGTGAAAAGCCTCTGGTCTGCAAACGACTTTAATTTTGCAAAGTGCCCGATCCCAAGGCCTGGGGCCTGGCTGCTTTCCAGGGGCAGGGGCGGCCCCCCCGGGAGAGACGGAGTCAGGGAAGGGGCCCCGCCGCAGAGCCGAGCGCACGAGCAGACCCAGGTGGCTGTGGGGTCCCCGGGGGGGACGATGCCAGGGAGGCCATACGGGGGTCACTTCTACCCCGTGGCTCCCATGCACGGAATACAAGTACCTCGTAGACCGCTGGGAGTGGAATGGCTGGACCACGGGGGATTCCCTTGTTTGGGTCTTTCCAAACCCCCTGCCATTTTAAAGGGAACTGTGCCCTTCATCTGAAAGGCGAGTTGATTTCTGCACGATTTCTGTGTGATTTGTGTCCCGCCGCCTTCCTGAACCCGTCAGCACTGACGGTCGTGTGTTGTGCGGGAGACTGGAGCTTCCTACGCGTGAGACCGCGCCGCTGTGAACACGGAGCTCGGCTCTTCCTTCCCGGGTTCCAGGCCTGTTACTTCTCTCCGGGGCGATCGCTCGCTCTGGCCAGAACCCCCGGGACTCTGCTGAGAGGCAGCGCCAGCAGGTCTTGTCCCGATCCCGGGGGAGACCTCTCGCTCCCTCCCCCGAGCAGGTGTCGGCTGCAGGTCCACACGTGGCCTGTCCTACGCTCAGGAAGTCTCCTTGCATCCCACGCTCAAGCGTGTCCAGCGTGACAGAAGGCGGCGTCTTGTGAGATGCCTTTTCTGCCCCAACGGAGAGGAGCATGTGGCTTTCCCGGCGGTGCCGTCTGTGTGGTGTGGACACTGGGCTCCCGACGCTGAGCCACCCGTGCATCCTCTCCCGCCAGGGACGCACCCCCAGCGGCCTCTGAGGGCCCGTCCCCAGGCTCACCATGCCTCTCGGGCCCCTGGACAGGCCGTCGGCCCCTCTGGGGGCGTGAAGGGTCCTGGTGCGTCTCCTGTCACCCTCCGCGGACGACCTGCAGGCAGCGTGTTCAAGGGCTGTAGCTGCCAAAGAAGAAACCGTCATTTTGATCGCACCCCCTCCAGCTGAGTCTCCCGCCACTGTCCCTGCGCAGGGGCTGTCACACCCGTGGGGCTAGTTCCCAGGTCTCCACGCCTCCTGAATGACAGCGCGAGGACGGCACCTCTCAGCGACCCGCCAAGGACGGCTTCTCCAGTGGCCGCGGCCCAGGGCCATGTCTCGGACGAGGACGGCAGCCCGCAGCTCGGCCGTGCGCGGGAAGGACGTGGACCACGAGCCACGAGCGCTCCCACAGCACAGCAGCCGCGCCGGCGACCGCAGCGCCTGAGCCGGACCCACGAGGAGCACGCCCCTTCCTGCACCGGCACGTGTCCGCCCTCCCCGGTCCCCGCACAGCACGTCCCTCCCCAGACCCTTCCCCTCCCACAGAGCTGTCCCCCCACGGCCCCCACGGCGGCCCCTGCCCTCCCCCACCCCTGCTGCCAGTTTCTGTGTCTCGAGGCCGCTGACGGCAAGTCCGCTGGGAGGCACGAAGGAGGCGCCCTCGCTCTGCTCCGCTCACCTCAGTGGGCCGAGTCCAGCTGCGCGTTTCTGTCCAGGCTCCGATCACACTGTCTGAACTCACCGCCCGCCCTGGAACCTGGCTTTTCCTGCGGCCACAAGAGACGTGGGGCCGCCCCGCTGCAGACCCCAGGCCACGCGGCAGAAGGACTTAGGGGACATGGCGCTCCGCTCCCCCTGGGACCACGTGCCGCTGGCCCTGCGGCGGCTTTTCCTGAGGCCACATCCTTGGCAGGAGCCCCAGCGCAGAGGTTGAGGGGGGTGGCCGGAAAGAGAAGGGTCCAAAGCCACGTGAGAGCACATGCCATAGAAACCACCCAGAATCCACGGAGGACGGAAGGCGACACGGGTAGCATCTGCTCCGTCTGAGGGGACTCGCCGCTGCCACTCCCGGTGCCCCTGGAAGTGCCCACGCGGGGACGGTGATGCCTCTCCTCGCCCTCACCTTCTAACCGGCTTCTCTGGAGGAGCGACAACTGGGAGTAAGGGCGGACGGGAAGCGGTGTAAACACAGCCTGAGTCACCAGCAACCAGCGTGCAGAGAGCCCCCGGGTGTTTGTAACCGGAGCCCACCCGGCCCACACCCGGCGCCGCCGCCTCCGGAACCGCCGGCCCAGCCGCTTGAAGGTGTTTGGGCGTTTCTCACCCACTGCTTCCGCTGCTGTTGTGGGGACACACGGTGGTGCCGGCCCTGCTGGTGCCGGAGGGGAAGCCGCGGGGTCCTGTCCGCTGGCAGCCTCGCTTCCGCCTCGAGGTCACCGGCGCCCCTTTGTGAAAATCTGCTGCGCTGGGCACTTGTGATGTGTGACTTAAACTTCGGGAGAAGGAAGATAAACAGGTCGTTCCCAGAGACGATCGGGGACACACTCTTTTAGGAAGCGGATGGGACGGGTCCTACTTTTTTATCAGCGTCTCATCCCTGGGACAGGGTTCCGGGCCCAGCCCTGCCCGACTCGGGCGCACCAGCGACCCTGCTGTGGCCAAGTGTGTGTGTGTGTGTGTGTGTGTGTGGAGTTATGTGCGTCACTTCCAACCAGAAGCTTCTAGAGCCCCTCCCTCATCTCTCTCCCTCCTCCCTCCCTCCCTGTGGTGGCCCACTGGTCGGTGGGGTCTTACCTGCACCACTGGGTGGCTTCTCAGGGCAAGAGGCAGAGGCGAGAGACAACAGTAGTTGAAGATGGCCTGGAGTCACGGGGAGGGGCGGTGGAGGGGGGAGGAGGGAAGGATGGGGGGAGGGGAGGGAGGAGACTACTAAAGCACTCCAGTGTGCACACAGTGTGGCAGCGGAGGAACAGACACACGGGCCAACAGAACAGAAGACGCCACACGAACACAGTCGCTGACATAGGGAGGAAAGCCAACAATGGAGCAAAGGCGCTTCTGGCAGCAAATGGCGCTGGAACACGTGGACGACCATCCAGATGCAGAGCTCACCCGCCTCGTGAAGAGTAACTCAAAACAGATCACAGGCCTGAAGTGCAAAACTCTGAGGTTTACAGAAGAAACTCAGGAGAAAACGCAGGTGACCTTGGGCAAGGCAAGGACTTTTCAGCAGTGAAGGAAATAACTGAATACTGGACTTGAATAAGTTTTAAAACTTAATCTGTGAAGGACACAGTCAAGTGGAGGAAGACGGCCACCCCCGACACAGGACTTTGTTGTCCAGTATATACAGAGAATTCCTGAAACTCAACAGTAATAAACAATCCATAAAAAATGGGTCAATGACCGGAAGAGACCTCACCAAAGGAGATAGACTGATGGCAGATAAACATTTAAAAAACTGTTCCACATCAGATGTCAGAGAAAAAGCAAATTAACACAATGTCACTAGGCACCCTCAGAACGGCCCAGGTCCAGAAGGCACAGATCACTGACAACACCAGTTTCTGAAGAGGATGTGGAGCAGCCAGAACTCTCACTCCTGGCTGGCGGGGATGCAGAATGGCGCAACCACTCTGGAAGACCATTTGGTGGTTTCTTAAAAAACTAAGCATAGTCTTACCCGAAGTCCAGCAAGCTCCCTGGTATTTACTCACTGGAGTTGAAAACTTATTGTCCACACAAAACCTGCACACATGTTCACAGCGGCTTTAGTCCTAACTGCCAAGCCTTAGAGGCAACAAAGATGTTCTTCAGCGAGTGAATAAACTGGTACATCCAGAAAATGGAGTATTCAGTGATAAAAAGTGAGTTTGAGGGTATGTCACATGGCAGCCTAAGACAGCCCTTATTTTTGTCCCCTCTCTCCAACAATGAAAATTAACAAAGATAAACAAAATTAACAAATATTTACTGATGCTAAGAAAAAAGACTCAAAATCAGAAATGAATATAATGGATATCTCAATAATAAAAAGGATCATAAAAGACTGCTATGAATAATTGGAAAACACCAAATTTGATAACCTAGAACACTGGACAAATTCCCAGAAACATGCAACCTACTAAGACTGAATCAAAATAAGTTAAACAAAACAAAACAGGAACAGACCAATAATGAAATATTTAATCAGTGATCAAAAACTCCTCAACACAGAAAAGCCCAGGACCAGATGACTTTCCTGGTGAATTCTACCAAACATTTAAAAGGGAAATTAATACCAGTCTTTCTCAAATTCTTACAAAAATTTCAAGAGTAGGAAACACTCCCAAACTTATTTTACAAGGCCAGCATTACCCTGACTAAAGGTAGCTAAGGATAATACAAGGAAAGAAAACTACAGACCAATATTCCTGATAAACACAGATGCAAAAATTCTCAACAAGATATTAGCAAACTGAATTCATCAGCACAATTAAAAGGATCAGACATTATGATCTACTATGATTCATCCCTGGGATGCAGGGATGGGTTCAACATATATAAATCAATAAATGTGAAGCTACACATTAAAAGAATGAAGATAAAAATCATACAATCATGTCAACAGATGAGGAAAACACATTTGGCAAAATACAACATTCTTTTGTGATAAGAGCCCTCGACAAAGTGGGTACAGAACATACCTCAACATAATACAGGTGACATAGGACAAGCCCACAGTGAACATCATACTCATTGGTGAAGGTTAAAGCTTTTCCTCTATGGTCAGGAATGAGACAAGGACGCCCACTCTCACTCTCCTGTTCAACACACCCCTGGAAATTCCAACCAGAGCAATCTGGCAAGAAACAGAAATAAAGGCATCCAAACTGGAAAAGAGGTAAAACTGTCTTTATAGATGATATGCTCTAAAGCACAGAAAATCTGAAGGACTCCCACAACAAAAAAATTGTTAGAATTAACCATGAATTAAGTTTCCAGATACAAAGCCAACCCACATAAATCAGCTGTATTTCTGTACGCTGCTAAGGAAATGTCTGAAAAAGAAATAAAGAGAAGTATCCCATTCACAATGACACCAAAACCAAGAAGATACTTAGGAATAAATTTAACCAAGGAGGTGAAAGATCTGCACAATGAAAACTGCAAGACCCCTAAGGAAATTGAAAAAGACACAACTGGAAAGATGTTCTGTGTTCAAGGGTCTGAAAAATTATTGTTAAAATAGCCATACTGCACAAAGCTCTCTATGAGGCCATCCCTATCAAAATGTGAATGTCATTTTTCACATAGACAAAAAAATTCTAAAATTTGTATGAAGCCACAAAAGGCCCTTAAAAATCAATGCAATTCTGAGAAAAGAACAGAGCTAGAGGCATCACACTTGCTGATTTCGAGTTAAAATATGAAGCTGTAGTGATCAACATGGCGCTGGCATAAAATTAAACACACTGACCAACGGACCAGAACAGAGGGCGCCGAACTACACCCTTGCATGTACGGTCACCTCATATTAGACAGAAGAACCAAGATTAGGCAATGGGAAAAGGGTGGTCTCTTCAATCAGCTGTGTTGGGAAAGCTGGAGCCTTGTGAACAAGAACGAAATTGGACCCCTGGCTCATACCATCCACCAAATAATTTGAAGCTGATGAATGATGCATAATACCTGAAACCAAGGGACTCCTAGAGGGGTGTGGGGAATAGGCTTTGGAATTCCCTGAGCTTGCACCAACGAGTTAAAAAGGCGTAAAGAAATAGAAGCAAGATTAGGTATTCAAGGTGGAAACCAACCCCCGCAACTTAGTACGATAGCAGAAAGCTGTTTCACAGGAAGGAAGAACGTAAACCGGTAAACAGGACTTTAGACTGCAGCAGGGCAGAGTTGCGAGAGTGGGGCTACTAGCAAAACAAAGGTGCCTTGTTGACCCAGAGGCAGCAGCCTCTGTCTGTCCTGTCCCCCAGGCTAGCTAAGATGAACGGTTGTGGTGCCTCATGCCTGCCATGAACAGCCATCTGCCCGGCACCAGGACCTCATTTGGTATTGACCCAAACCCGTAACACCGCGTATCTTCAAAACCCCCTTTCCCTCACACCTAGCAGTTAACTTTCATGGTTTTACTATCTTTTTGTGCACGTCCATCATGTTTGTAAGCCTTCTGATCTGAATAAACATGGAGCGAGGACCCTTACTCAGGACCCTGGTCTCCTCCTGGACATTAGTCTCTCTTGCATTTAATCCTGCATCCACTCTCTTGCTGGACAAGAGAGAACTCCAGACCCAGAGTCTATGACAGAAGGGAACACAATAAAGAAGCACCTCTACATTGGTCTTGTTAACGGTGCTTTGGATAGGACACCAGAATCACAAGCAACAGAAGTGAAAATTAGTAAGTGGGATTACAACCAACTAAAAAGCTCTGTGCTACAGCAAATACAAATCCACAAAATGCAAGGACAACCTACAGAATGGGAAAAGATACTTATGAATCAGGCATCTGATAAGGGGTTGTTAATACATATAAGGAACTCTTACAACTCAAAGTAAAAAAAAAAAAATCCATTTAAAAATGGACAAAAGAAGTGACTAAATGTTTTTTCCAAAGAAAACATCCAGATGGCCAGCAGGCACATGAAAAGGCCCTCAGTATCATTCATCATCAGGGAAATGCAAATCAAACCCACAATGAGACACCACCTCACACCTGTTAGGATGGCCATCGTCAAAACCAATGGCGATAACAAATGTCAGTGAGGATGCAGAGAAAAGGGAACCTTGATGCACTGCTGGGGAGAAATGAAATAGCTACCGTTGCCAGGGAAAACAGCATGGAGGCTCCTCAAGATATTAACTAAACTACCATAGGGCCCAACAATCCCAATTCTGGGTATATTTCCAAAGGAAATGAAATAGGGTCTCAGAGAAGTATCTGCACTCCGATGTTCACTGAAGCATTATTCACAATAGCCAAGACACGGAAGCAACCTAAGCGTCCATGGGCGGATGAGTGGATAAAGACGTTGTGTACAATGGAATTCAGCCTCAGGGAAAAAAAAAAAAAGAAAATGCTGCCATTTTCAACAACACGGATGGACCCTGTGGGCATTAAGCTAAGTGAATTAAGTCAGAGAAAGAGAAAGACAAATACTGTAGGATCTCACTTATATGTGGAATCTTAAAAAATAACCCAGAAGCAGAGTGAACTCAGAATGGTGGTTTACCAGGGGCTCAGGGGCTTGGGGAAGTGGGGAGAAGTTGGTCAAAGGGGTAAACTTCCAGTTAGAAAGTAAATTCTGGGGGATCTGATATACAGCGTGGTAATTATAGTTAATACCGTACACTAAACTTGCAAGTTGGAAGAGAGTAAATTTTGAATGTTCTCACCACAAATAATGGTAATTTTGTGATATATAACACAGAAGCTAACACGTCCATCAAAGTTTCACATCAACGCACGTTCACCTTAACTCACACAGTGTCACTTATAATTCAGTAAGGCTGGGAAAGAAAGGAAATGAGCTATCCAGCCCGAAGAGATGTGGAGGAACCTTCGAAACATATCCCTGTGCGAGAGCAGCCACTCTGGAAAGGCCACGGGCTGCATGACCCCAACCATATGACACCGGGGCAAGGCAAAGCCAAGAAGACAGTAACGCATCCATGTTGTCAGGACTTGGCAAGGATGAACGGCGATTCTTACGGGAGCGAGAATACCGTGTATGATACCATCATGGTGGGTACGGCTATCACGCCCTGGTCCAGCAGCAAGGCCACGGGACGGCCACCACCAGGAGCGAACCCTAGACTAAGCCACGGACTCTGGAAGGGGAATGGCCTGTCCACGTAGGTTGAGTAGTAATAAATGTCCCATCGGGCTGAGGAGGCCAATAATGGCGAGGCTGTGCATGGGGCAGGGAGATGGGGGAATCTCTGTTCCTGCCTCTCGGTTTTGCTGTGGACCTAATGCTACTCTAAAATAACAAACCTATTTTTTTTAACGATACTTGTTCTAAGCTGTTAGGTTTGCAGAGTTGATAATTACACATGTGCTTGTGAAAGCTTATTTGCACAACTTATTTGTAACCGCTGTTACAGACTGCTGTGAGACTGGCTTTTTCAAAGGAGGCCTGATGCCAACATGGGGCCTGAACTCACGACCCCAAGATCAAGAATCACATGCTCCACTGACTGAACCAGCCAGGTGTCCCCCATAAAACGACTTCAAAATGATGACTCATTTTTAAGCTTAAACTCATGTATATGTCCCCAAATTGCCTCTTACTAATTGTTAACCAAATACAGCAGCTTGTGAGGGCTCTGAGACTCCATCTCCTCTCTCCTGGTTTAAATTGGTTCTAAATTCCAAAGGCAGCACCAGCCCCTCAGCACACTTGCTCCTCCTGAGCCCCGGCCCCGCCCCGGCCACCTGCCCCCGGCCCCGCCCCGGCCACCTGCCCCCGGCCCCGCCCCGGCCACCTGCCCCCGGCCCCGCCACCTGCCCCTGACGCCCGGCCACCTGCCCCGGCCCCGCCCCGGCCACCTGCCCCGGCCCCGCCCCGGCCACCTGCCCCCCCCTGCCCCGCCCGGCCACCACCCCCTGCCCGCCCCGGCCACCTGCCCCGGCCCCGCCCCGGCCACCTGCCCCCGGCCCGCCCCGGCCACCTGCCCCCGGCCCCGCCCACGATAGCCACCTGCCCCGGCCCCGCCCCGGCCACCTGCCCCCGGCCCCGCCCGCCACCTGCCCCCTGCCCCGCCCAGGCCACCTGCCCCCAGGCCGCCCGGCCACCCGGCCCGCCCAGTCCACTGCCCCGGCCCCGCCCGACCACCTGCCCCTGCCCCGCCCCGACCACCCTGCCCCTGCCCCCGCCCGGCCACCTGCCCCGGCCCCGCCCGACCACCTGCCCCCGGCCCCGCCCGACCACCTGCCCGGCCCCGCCCGGCCACCTGCCCCGGCCCCGCCGGCCACTGCCCCAGTTGCATGACCACCTGCCGGCCCCGCCCCGGCCACCTGCCCTGACCGCCCGAGCCACCTGCCCCCTGCCCCGCCGGCCACCTGCCCCCTGCCCCGCCCCGGCCACCTGCCCCCTGCCTCGCCGGCCACCTGCCCGGCCCCGCCCGGCCACCTGCCCCGGCCCCGCCCCGACCACACCTGCCCCGGCCCCGCCCCGGCCACCTGCCCCCGGCCCCGCCCGACCACCTGCCCCCTGCCCACGCCCCGGCCACCTGCCCCCGGCCCCGCCCGGCACCACTGCCCCTGCCGCCCCGGCCACCTGCCCCCGGCCCCGCCCCGGCCACCTGCCCCCGGCCCCGCCCCGGCCACCTGCCCCCGGCCCCGCCCCGACCACCTGCCCCCTGCCCGCCCCGGCCACCTGCCCCCTGCCCGCCCCGGCCACCTGCCCCGGCCCCGCCCGGCCACCTGCCCCGGCCCCGCCCGACCACCTGCCCCCGGCCCCGCCCCGACCACCTGCCCCCGGCCCCGCCCCCCGGCCACCTGCCCCCGGCCCCGCCCGGCCACCACCCCCGGCCCCGCCCCGGCGCCACCTGCCCCCTGCCCCGCCCTGCCTGAGCCCCTGCCCCGCCCTGGCCACCTGCCCCCGGCCCCGCCCTGGCCACCTGCCCCCGGCCCCGCCCCCGGCCCCGCCCTGGCCACCTGCCCCCTGCCCCTCCCAGACACCACCCCCCACGACTCCGTCCTGATGGGGGCGATGCCAAGGGGGGGCTGCCCTGTGGACAGGGCTCCCCGGGCTTCCTCCCTCCCCCCCACGTGTGACGCACGGACTGGGGGCGGGTGGGCCAGGGGTCCTGAATCAGATACAGGCCTTCCTGCCTGACAGTCCGTCCAACAGACACAACGGCTCAGGGAGGGGGGGCTCGGCACATTCTGAGCTGTCACAGAGGAAGACCCCTCCCGAGGGGCCCGCCGTGGGCCGGGGGCCAGACTTCTCCGAGTCCTGCCTCCTGCCAGGGGCTTCCAGGCCGGGTCGTCCCCGACCACAGCTCCTCTCCACAGACAGAACATTCCAGGCCCCCATCAGGCCTCCTGTCTCTGAGCCCGGGGCCAGGCGAACCCCGTTCACCCATGTCTGCTTGAATCCTCCAGGTGACGGGGAGCTCACCACCCATAGGGCAGCCGCCCACGGGGCGCTGGGAAACCCTCCCGGCTGGCCCAGCTCTGCAGACAGCTCTGCTCCGTCCTGCAGCCCCACCTCCTGCTTTCCTGCGTCTGCTCTTCTCCAGCGGGGCCCCACCCCCAGCCCCCCGTTCCCAGCAGCCCCCACAGTCCCTCGGGCCCCAAGCGGGCAGGTGCCCTAGGACCCCTGCTCCCCACAGACCCCGCCCTCCTGCAGCCTCGGGGGCAGAGCCACCCCCCCCCCCCGCCCACACAGGGCACCAGTCAGGGCTCCACCTGACGGCGCAGAGGGAACCGGCGGGGCCCAGGGGGTCCTGCCCGATGTGCTGCTTGCTCTCCCCCCGATCGCCGCCTCTGACCTGCACCCACATTCACAGAGCAGGGGCTGCGCCCTCACCCTGGAGCCGGGCCCTGCTGGCCCAGATCGCGCGGCCCCGCGCGGGGAGGTCCAGGACGCAGGCCACCTTGGGACTCGGCCTCGGGCGGGGCTCTGAGGCAGGACCCTGGCCCCGCATTCCGGAAACCTGGGGCCGCTCTCCACAGAGGAGCTCCCTCACCCCCCTGACGCTCCCCTCCCCCTCCTGCTGCTCAGGCTGCAGCTGAGGCCACAGAGCGCCAACAGCTGCCCTCACCCCCGGCCTGAGCTGCAGGGGACGCCCAGCAGCACCGCCCCTGGGACCCCCCCCCCACCCCCCACGCCCGGGACATTTACTGCAAAGCCACCACCTGGGGACTCAGGCAGGCGTGGACGCTGCACGGAGCCTGCGTCCTGCCCCGCAGCCGGCCCTGAGGTCACCGGGGGACACACAGGACGGGGGGCTGTGGGGACGCAGGCGTCCTGACCGCGGCAGCGGCTGGTGCCAACCCCACCGTCTACAGACGCGCAGCCCCGGTCCCGCAGAGACCGGTCCCTGCCTGGTCCGAGGCCCCTCCCAGGAGACCCCGAGGCCCAGGCCTGGTGCCGTCAAGTCCACGAGCTCAGACCCCGGAAGGCAGCTCTGAGGGTCCTCACCTGGGGAGACCCTACCTGGGAGGCCCTCGCCTATAGGGGCTTCACCAAGGGGCCTCGCCTGGGAGCCCACATCTGGGGGAACCCTACCTGGGGGTCCGTAACTGGAGGGGGGCCCACACTTAGGAGGCCTCCCTGGGGAGGCCTCAGGGGTTCTCTGAGGCCTTGGCTGGGGAAGGGGCCCGACCGCTCGGGGCTGCGGCCTGAGATGCAGGGACAGGCGTCTGAGCCTCGGGCAGGCCTCTCGCTGTGACCGCGGACTCCACCTCACCTCCCTTCCATCGGGCTCGGCAACTGGGTCACCGGCCGCGGGCACCGCCGCTCCCTCCTGGGACAAGGGACCTGTCCTCGGGGTCCGGGAAGAGAGCCCCTCTCTCCCTGCCACGCAGCCTCCACTCGGGGGCTCCAGCCAGAGCAGCTCCGTCCCAGGCGGCCCCGGGCTCAGAGGCCCCGCGCTCAGAGGCCCTGCGGGGGGGAGGGCAGGGGGACCGCACCTTCCTTAGGTGGGGGTGGGGGCGGGGCTGCTCCTGGTAACCTCGGGGCAGGAAAATACCTGCTTCTCTAGCCTGGAGACACACCGGGCTGGCCGAGCCCCACCAAGTGGCAGGGGAGTGAAAGCAGCTGCCTCCTGGGCACAGGTGGGCCTCCCTGAGGCGGCTGGCAGGTGACACAGTGGTCTCTGACCGCGGGGAGGACAGCACATGGGCAGGTCAGGGCCCCTCTGCGGCTGGGCCACGCCCACCGGGCTCCCTTGGGAGGAAGTGTGCTCAGGCAGACAAGGGGGTGCGGGCGCGGCCTTTCCCAGGTCTGCTGCGTCCCCCTCCCCCCGCACCGTGTAAGAGGTTCGTCTGAGATGGGACCACCGGCTGGATCGGGTCCAGACCTGCCACCGTGTGGACCTGCTGTGACCTGCGGACCCCACCTGGGGTGCGAAATCGGCCCCTGGTGGTCCGGCGCAGAGGGATTCTGCCTACCGACCCCTAAGAACATGCTCAGCCAGGGAGGGGAAGGGCGCTTGCATGGGGACCTCCCAGCTGTTCGGGCTGGATGGGTGTCTTGCGGGGTCATGGCGGGTGGTCTGGGGCTCCGACGTCGTCATCCGTCAGAGCTGCGTGGCACACGTCATGTTCCAGATCTCCAGGTCTGTCCTCATCCGTTATCCTCACGTCACGCGTGTCGTGTCCTGGATCCCCACGTGTGACGTCACCTGTCACAGTACAGGGCGCACTGTCCCATCCTGTATTAGCCCGTCGATGTCGTCTGACACAGCCGCACACCCCAAGTCCCGTCACGTAGCCGCAGGTGTGACGTCACCTGTTGTATCTGTGCATTTCACGTCACGTCCAGGAGCTGCAGGTCTGACCTTGCCTGCAGAACTGCCCAGCACAGGTCACGTCCTGGATCCGCACCTGTGCCGTCACCCGTCAGAGCCGTGCGGCACACGTCACATCCTAGAGCCACAGGTCGCACGTCCTGTCCTGGATTCCGACTCTGATGCCATATGTTATACCTGCAGGTCTGGCACCTCACATCTGGTATTATCCGTCCGATGTCATCAGAGGTGCCGTCACACCTCCCATGTCACCCTGCCTACGTGCTCTCTCAGAGCCGCGCGGCCCACCTCACGTCCTGGATCCCCACACCGGACACATCTCTTACATCCAAACATCACAGATGTCACATCCTGGACTTGCAGGGCACACGACCTATCCGAGTCCTACGTGGGAGGGTCACCACCTGTTACGTTCGCATGTCACATCCAACCACACCTCGGTGGCCGCCATCCATCAAAGCCACATGGCGCTAGTCCTCCGGCCCCGCTAACCGCATCCACAGCCCCAACGGCTCCTCCTCTAGAGACCCATGCCCTCCTGAGTCCTGGGCTCCACCCAGGCGTGGGCACTGCTGGCAGGAGGCCACACGCACCCCTGGCCAGGCCGGCCCACAGACATGGGGTACAGGGCCCGCAGAGAGCCCCCGGCCGCCCACCAGCCCACACTCGCCAGCTTGCCTTTCCCTGTGGACTCTGGGCCCTGAGCACACAGACCCTCTGAGGCCTTGTCAAAACACATGGTGCAGGCCTCAGCCTTGCTGGACAGGACTCCCTCAGGACCTGGGCTCCGGTAGCCACCGTGGGGACCCTGGGTGGGGGGAAGGGGGGCCGGTAAGTGAGTGCTCCTGGACCACACCGACATGTGCAATAGACCACACTGAGTCCATGACATGACAGCCTGCTTGAGGGTGCCCTTCCCCGGGAATCCTCGTGACCCAGCGACTGCGGCCACCCCAGCCCCCAGTCCGCTCTGGGGCTGAGTCCTGACCCACACGCAGTCCCTTCTGTCCAGGTTGCTCCCTAGGTGGGGTCTCAGCTGGGGTCCAGGCAGCCTGGGGACAAACAGCTCCGCTGTGTCCTCAGAAAGGGCTCAGGCCGGAGTCTCAGCTTCTCCGTGAGCTCCTGCTTTCTCAGGACAGGAGCTCATCCAGCCAGGAGGGAGGGTGGGAAGAGCCAGTGTCCAGTGTCCTGCCCTATGACTGCCCAGCGCCCAGGCCTCTCTACTGACAGTCCCTGATGGGAACCAACGCAGACCTGCTGCCCGGCCCGGCCAGTCGGAGCCCCTGGACACTCGTGATTGGCTCGGAGTAGGCACATGACTCAGTCCAATCAGAGCCCTGGGGGCTGCGTGGGCCGTCCCACAGGGAGCCTCTTCTGTGGGATCTGAACCTGGCCAGGCAGCCTGGGGATGGGACGGCCACCTGCATGGGTGCCCCTTATGTAAAGACAGAGCTGGGCTGCGTTTATATTAGTTAGTGGGGGGGCGGAGGGGGCTGTCATTACATAAACTAATGCAGAGATTGTCGTTACATAAACTAATACAGGGGCTGCTGTTAGACAAATAGAGGGATTGTTACATTAACTGCTGCAGGGGCTGCCTTTACATAAACTGATACCAGGGACTGTCCTGATAGAAACTAATACACGGGCTCTTGTTACATAAATATAGAGGCTGTCGTTACATAACCTAATATAGCGATTGTGGTTATGTGAGCTAATACAGGCAATGCTTTTATGTAAACTAACACAAGCATTATCGTTACAAACTAATACAGGGGCTGCCATATATACACCAATACAAGCAACGTCATATAAATCACTACAGGGACTGTCGCTATATAAACTAAAACAGGAGCTGTCCTCATAAAAACGAATACAGGGGGTGCCTTTATATAAACATAGGGACTATTCTTAACTAGTACAGCAGCGACCTTCAGGGAGGACCTGGCGTTATATAAACCAATACAAAGATGAACCATAAAATGGACAGAAAACTGGATCTTGACATTGCTTTTCTCAGTCCCGGATCTAACTTTTCCGGATTCTGTTCAGTTAGATGAGTCAGTAAATCCCTACTTTCTTCAGGCTAGTTTGCACTGGGCTCTCTGTCTCGTGCACCTGGAGGGGCCTGGAACGATACATCCCAGTCATCCCGGGACGGCCTCTATGTCCCCATGTCCCGCCCACAGCCCGCCGCCTGGGCCAGCTCACACCGCGAGGGAAGCGTGGTGGAGGGAGCCTGCCAGGTTGACCGCACGTCCTCGTGAGAGGCGCCCGGCACTCAGCAGCTCTGGGACTCGGCCCTGAGCCGCGCTCAGCCTCGGGCTCTGTGACGAGCTCAGACCGTCCTGCTCAGTATGCAGAAGGCAGGGCCAGACAGGTTCCCGCTGAAAGGTGCTGGGGACGAACCGTCTCCTACTCTGAGAGAGACGCAGCCCTCCTACTGCGGAAAGCTCGAGGTAGAGGGAACCAGGCCAAGGGCATGACTGGCCCTGCGTGGGGGCGGGGTGGGGAGGGGAGACGGGCACAGGCTGTCCAGGCGTGGAGAAGGTTCCGCAGCAAACACGGGCACTGCCTGGGAGGACTGGTCGAGGCTCGCCAGACACCCTGAGCACACACTCCACACTCCAGCCTCCATCAGGGCAGTCGGTACTCCCCTCCCGGCAGAGCTGGGTACTCCCCTCCCGGCAGAGCTGGACACTCCCCTGGGGACCCGGGGCCCCCTGTCATGACCTCGGCTCTCGCAGCTTTTGCCCTGGGCCAAACGGATGCGTCCATCCTGCTCCAGCCCCGCCGCAGCTCCAGGAGCACAGCCAGGCTCAGCCTCTTTTCACACGGGGAGACCTGGCCACCGTGCGAACAGGCGGCTGGGGTCCAGGCCCGAGGCTGGCTCGGACCCACACGCCTCGTCTGCTTAGTGCTGGCTGGGGTCGGGGAAGGAGCTGCCACGGTGGCGTGACGCCCCCAAGAGGCCGCTCTCTGAAGGCCTAGCGTGGAGGGCAGCTCTGCAGGAGGCACACACGGCTTCCTGTCGACACAGAAGCCGTCCCTCATGCCCTTCTGTTCTTTTCTTTAACGTAGTAACTGAATAACCACTAAGAGCTCCGTGCCCCGCTGGGCAGCCGTCTGTGCATAAGAGAGGCTCGGTGACTATGGTCCAAGCTCTCCCTCGCTCTGTGACAGCAGCACTTGACAAGATGTTCTTCTCACCCAAGGACTAGGCAGACAGCGAGCGATACAGCCGGGGCAGGGACTGTCCGTCAGGCTATTTTCCCCTGTAGCATCTACATTCCATTTAATTGTCCATCCAACCAGCCGCTGAGTACGTTAGTGAGCACATACTGTACACCAGGCTCTGGGCGAGGTACAGGCCGTGATCACACTGCAGCCCCGCAGAGAGTCGTGGAAATAGACTGAATAGTCAGGATTCCTGGTTTTAGGCAACAGGGTGACAGGAAAACAATTCCAGCGACGCCTGGGTGGCTCAGTCAGTTGAGCGTCTGACTTCTTCTCAGGTCAGGATCTCACGGTTCATTGGTTTGAGCCCCACACTGGGCTCTGTGCTGACAGCTTGGAGCCTGGAGCTGCTTCAGATTCTGTGTCTCCCTCTCTCTCTGCCCCTCCCCTACCATCACTGTCTGTCTCTCAAAAATAAATAAACAGCAAGATGGCGGAGAATTAGGGAGCTCCGTGCCTGCACTCGCGCCCAGGCATCACACGGAAAAGATCTGAAGCCATCAGAAACCGTAGCACACCCAAGAGACTGGGAGAGAAAAGACGCGGACTCCACTGAGAAAGCCTTCTAACGTGAGTGCAAACTGGGGAAATAAAAATCAGGACTGGATTGGAGACTGGAGAGACGGGCCACCCCCTCTGTGGGGAGCAAGAGGGGAAAAAGTCCGAAACAGAAAAATCTCCACTCGGGGGAAAAACCTCCGCTCGGGGTGTTGAAAATCTTTGCGCACAAAATACCTGCGCATCAGACCCCTCCACGCTCCAAGTCGCCCAGGAGGAGCTGCGCTCTCGATCTGATTCTTTGTGCTGGCTCCCAGCTGGCTGGGAGAGGTCGCGCGCCTGCAGCCATCGCCCTCGAGGCGGGCCTGGACCCCCGAGGAGGCGCGCAGGCGCCGGCCGCTCCTGGCTGGCTGGAGCTCTAGAGGGAAGGCAAGGCGCTAAAAACCGGCAGAGTTTGTGTTTTGGGTGATTGAGACACAGAGGGAACTTGATCTCCTCACCCCAGGGGGCTCAGCGCACCGGCAGACAAAGCCTCCCGCCCCGCCCAGGCCCCCCCAGCCCCACCCAGAGGAGAAGGAGCAGAGGCTTCTGGCTCCACCCCCAGAGCCACCCTGGAAGATTGGAATCGCCCTGAGGCGAAAGCCAGGGGATCGCCTGAGGCAATTTCAGCGGGGTGCTTGGCCTAGGATTTGGAGGCTGGGACTGGCCTGGGTTGAAAAGCGCAACAAACTTTGGCTGAGCCCCTGGCCCAGGAAGTTCACACGCCTATAAAAGCGAGGTGGAGCTCGCCAATCCTCCCTGCAACCTCCAGGCAGAACTGCCGCCTGCCTCATTGGATCACACCACGCCCATCCCTACCTGAGAGCTGCCCTCCTCCCTTCCCCCCCCACCACGCCTTTCTTTGTGTGTGTGTTGTTTCTGTTTTTTTGGTTTGTTTTGTTTCTTTGTTTGTTTGTTTGTTTGTTTGTTTCTGGTTTTGGTTTTCTTCTTCTTTTTTTCTGCAGAACACTGACCTGATTACCCCTGGTCACCAAAGTACTTAAACAATCAAATTGAGTCCATTCTGTAGATGTAAATTCTACACCTCCCGACCTTTTCATCTCTTTCTCTCAGGAGTAATTAGACTATATAGTTTCTCTGGATAACACCAGCATCCTTCTCTCACCTCTCCAACCATATTCTACCCTTTACCTCTTTGAAAAAAGCTTCGTATCCCTTCTGCCTGTTCATTCTATTTCCAATTGTGCCTCATCCCGCCCAATCTTCTCTCTTTCTCTATGCTCTTCAACCAGCACTGCATACACACAGCTATTTAACTGTAGCTGGGAAATCCAGTTATATGCTTTAAACCGTCCTTTGTCCAGCGGTTTTCTTCTTTTTTCCTTTTCTTTTCTCCTTTTTGACTCTTTTATGTATTTTATACTCCCTATTATTCGCCTTCCCTTCCCTCCTCCGTCTTTTCTCTTAACTTTTTCGTTTTCCCTCTCGCTTTGCATGCTAGCTGAATTAGCCTGTGCGTTTGTGTGCTCCTGCTCCCTGTGTGTTTGTCTGTTTTCTTTCCCAGGGCTACCTCAAGAAACAAGCCAGAGTACACAGGGTGGAGAGTCCCAAATATCACTACGAATAGGAAAATAAAATAACCAAGGTCCCAACAAGAGAGACCGAGAGATACCATTCAAAAAATGCTCTCTGAAAGGATAGGCTCTGGAAAGTCAAACAGTCTTCTTGGATACAGCAGCGCTCATAGACAGAGAGATAACAGGTCTTTAAAACCAACAAGAGCCAGAGAGCTAACTAAAATGATGAAATGAAAGAGCTCTCCTCCAAAGAAACTCCAAGAAGAAATGACAACTAATGAACTCCTCAAAACAGATATCAGCAGCATAACTGAACAAGATTTTAGAATAATAATGGTAAAATTAATAGCTGGGCATGAAAAAAACATAGGGGACATCAAAGAAACTATGGCTACAGACAGAATGGAAAATAAAAATAGGCATGAAGAATTAAAAAAATGCGATAAATGAGATACATAATAAATTAGAGGCCTCCAATGCACGGATTGAAGAGGCAGAAAGGAGAATAAGTGATTTAGAAGACACCATTATAGAAAAACAAGAAGCTGACAAAAAAAGAGACAAACTGATCCAGGAACATGAAAGAAGAGTTTGAGAGCTCAGTGACACGGTCAAACGCAACAATATCCATATCATAGGAATCCCAGAAAAGGAAGAGAGGGGGAAAGGTGCTGAAGGAGTCCTGGAACAAATTATAGCAGAGAACCTCCCCAACCTGGGAAAAGAAGTAAACGCTGAAATACAAGAGGCTCAGAGGACCCCCCTCAGACGTAATCTGAATCAACCTTCTGCAAGACATATCATAGTAAAAATGGCAAAATATAAGGACAAAGAGAGAATTCTGAAAGCATCTAGGGAGAAAAGGGCCCTAACATACAAAGGGAAACCTATCAGAGTGGTGACAGGTCTATCTACTGAAACGTGTCAGGCCAGAAAGGAATGGGAGGAGATCTTCAATGTGATGAACAGAAAAAATATGCAGCCAAGAATCCTCTACCAAGCAAGCCTGTCATTCAGAATAGAAGGAGAGATAAAAACCTTTCCAAATAAACAGAAATTGAAAGAATTTGTCACCACTAAGCCAGCCCTACAAGAAATACTGAGGGGGACGCTCTGAAGGAAAGGTTGCAAGAAACAAAGATACCAGAGACACCACCACAAGCATGAACTCCACAAAGGACACAAAGACTCTAAACCCACATATTTCAATAATAACACCAAATGTAAATGGGCTGAATGCTCCAATCAAAAGACATAGGGTAGTAGAATGGATAAAAAAACAAAATCCATCTACATGCTGTCTACAAGAAACTCATTTTAGACCTGAAGATACCTTCAGATTAAAAGTAAGGGGATGGAGAAATATATATCATGCTACTGGAAATCAAAAGAAGGCCGGAGTAGCTATACTTATATCAGACAAACTGGACTTTAAATTAAAGACGATAACAAGAGATGAAGAAGGGCATTACATAATAGTTACAGGGTCTATCCATCAGGAAGAACTAACAATCAAAAATGTCTATGCACCGAATATGGGAGCTCCTAAATATATAAAACAATTAATCACAAACAGAAACAAGCTCATAGATAAGAATGTGCTAATTGCAGGGGACTTCAATACTCCACTTACAGCAATGGATAGGTCAACCAGACAGAAAATCACTAAAGAAATAATGGACTTGAAAGACACTTTGGGCCAGATGGATCTGACAGATATATTTAGAACTCTACATCCTGAGGCCAAGGAATTCACTTTCTTCTCAAGTGCGCACGGCACATTCTCCAAGATAGATCCCATACTGGGACATAAAGCAGCCCTCAATAAATATAAAAGAATTGAGACCATACCATGCACACTCTCAGATCATAACGCTTTGAAACTTGAAATCAATCACAGAAAGAAGCCTGGAAAACCCCCAAAAACATGGAGGTTAAAGATCACCCTACTAAAGAATGAATGGGCCAATCAGACAATTAGGGATGAAATTAAAAAATATATGGAAGCAAACAAAAATGAAAACCCAACAACCCAAAATCTATGGGATGCGGCAAAGGCAGTCTTAAGAGGAAAGTACATTGCACTCCAGGCCTATTTCAAGAAACTAGAAAAAGCGCAAGTCCAAAATCTAACAGCTCACCTAAAAGAACTAGAGGCAGAGCAATAAGAACGCCCTAAACCCAGTAGAAGAAGAGAAACTGTAAAAATCAGAGCAGAAATAAACAACATAGAGACCAAAGGAATAATTGAACAGATCAATGAAACCAAGAGTTGGTTTTTTGAAAAAATAAACAAAATTGACAAACCTCTAGCCAGGCTTCTCAAAAAGAAAAGAGAGAGCACCCAAATAAACAAAATCATGAATGAAAATGGAATTATTACAACCAACCCCTCAGAAATACAGGCAATTATCAGGGAATACTATGAAAAACTATATGCCAACAAACTGGACAACTTAGAAGAAATGGACAAATTCCTAAACGCACACCCACTACCAAAATTCACACAGGAAGAGATAGGAAATCTGAACAGACCCATAACTCGTGAGGAAATTGAATCAGTGATCAAAAATCTCCCAACAAATAAGAGCCCAGGACCAGATGGCTTCCCCGGGGAATCTACCAGACGTTTAAAACAGAATTAATACCCATTCTTCTCAAGCTATTCCAAAAAATAGAAAGTGAAGGAAAACTCCCGGATTCATTTTATGAAGCCAGCATCACTCTGATTCCCAAGCCAGACAGAGACGCAGCAAAAAAAAGAGAACTACAGGCCAATATCCTTGATGAATACGGATGCAAAAATTCTCAACAAGATACTTGCAAATCGAATTCAACAGAACGTAAAAAGAATGATCCACCAAGATCAAGTGGGATTCAGGGCTGGGTTACAGGGCTGGTTCAACATTCGCAAATCAATCAATGTGATACGTCACATCAACAAAAGATAAAAACCATATGATCCTGTCGATAGATGTAGAAAAAGCATTTGACAAAATACAGCATCCCTTCTTAATAAAGACTCTAGAGAAAGCTGGGATAGAAGAAACTTACTTAAACATCATCAAAGCCATCTATGAGAAGCCCTCAGCTACCATCATCCTCAACGGGTAAAAACTGAGAGCTTTCCCCCGAGATCAGGAACACGACAGGGATGTCCACTCTCACCACTGTTGTTTAACATAGTGCTGGAAGTCCTAGCATCAGCCATCAGACAACAAAAGGAAATAAAGGGCATCAGAATTGGCAAAGAGGAAGTGAAACTATCACTTTTTGCAGACGACATGATACTCTACATAGAAAACCCAACAGACTCCACCAGAAGCCTACTGGAACTGATCCAAGAATTTAGCCAAGTTGCAGGGTACAAAATCAACGTACAGAAATCAGTTGCATTTCTATACACCAACAATGAAGCAATAGAAAGAGAAATCAAGAAGCTGATCCCATTCACAACTGCACAAAAAGCATAAAATACCTAGGAATAAACCTAACCAAGGATACAAAAGATCTGTATGATGAAAACTACAGAAAACTTATGAAGGAAATTGAAGAAGACACAAATAAATGGAAAAACATCCCATGCTCATGGATAGGAAGAATAAATATAGTTAAGATGTCATTACTACCCAAAGCTATCTACACATTCAACCCAATTCAAATCAAAATTGCACCAGCATACTTCTCAAAGTTAAAGCAACTATCCTAAAATTTGTATGGAACTACAAAAGACCCCAAACAGCCAAAGTAATACTGAAAAATAAAACCAAAACGGGAGGTATCACCATCCCAGACTTTAACCTCTACTACAAAGCTGTCATCACCGAGACGGTATGGTATTGGCACAAAAACAGACACATAGACCAATGGAACAGAATTGAGAACTCAGAAGTGGACCCAAAAGTATACAGCCAACTGATATTTGACAAAGCAAGAAAGAATATCCAAAAGAAAAAAGACAGCCTCTTTAACAGATGGTGTTGGGAGAACTGGACAGCAACATGCAGAAGAATGAAACTAGATCAATTTCTCACACCATACACAAAAATAAACTCAAAATGGATAAAGGACCTGAATACGAGACAGGAAACCATCAAAACCCTAGAGGAGAAAGCAGGAAACAACCTCTTTGACCTCCACCGCAGCAATCTCTTACTTGACACATCCCCCAAAGCAAAGGAATCAAGAGCAAAAATAAACGAATGGGACCTCATCAAGATTAAAAGCTTCTGGGGTACCTGGTGGCTTAGTTGGTTAAACGTCCGACTTTCGCTTAGGTCATGATCTCACGGTTCGTGGGTTCGAGCCCCACATCGGGCTCTGTGCTGACTGCCAGCTCAGAGCCTGGAGCCTGTTTCAGTCTGTGCCTCCCTCTCTCTGACCCTCCCCTGCTCACGCTGTCTGTCTCTCTCTCTCTCTCTCTCAGAAATAAATAAAAAACATTAAAAATATATATTTAAAAAAAAAAAGATTAAAAGCTTCTGCACGGCAAAGGAAACAACCCACAAAACAGGCAACCAACGGAATGGGAAAAGATAGCTGCAAACGACGTATCAGATAAAGGGTTGATATCCAGAATCTATAAGGAACTCACCAAACTCCACACCCAGAAAACAAACAACCCAGTAAAGAAATGGGCAGAAGATATGAACAGACACTTCTCCAAAGAGGACATCCAGATGGCCAACAAACACATGAAACGATGCTCAGCATCCCTCCTCATCAGGGAAATACAAATCAAAACGACACTGAGATACCACCTCACACGAGTCAGAGTGGCTAAAATGAGCAAATCAGAGAACACGAGATGCTGGCGAGGATGTGGAGAAACGGGCACCCTCCTACACTGTTGGTGGGAATGTAAACGGGTACAGCCCCTCCGGAAAAGAGTGTGGAGGTTCCTCAGGAAACTAACACTAGAACTCCCCTAGGACCCAGCAATAGCACTGCTAGGAATTTACCCAAGGGACACAGGAGTGCTGATGCCTAGGGGCACATGTACCCCAATGTTCATAGCAGCACTCTCCACAATAGCCAAAACATGGAAAGAGCCTAAGTATCCATCAACGGACAAATGGATCAAGAAGATGTGGTTTATCTATACCATGGAATACTACATGGCAATGAGAAAAAATGAAATCTGGCCTGTGTAGCAACATGGATGGACCTTGAGGGTGTTATGCTGAGCGAAATAAGTCAGGCAGAGAAGGACAAATATCATATGTGTGCACGTATAGGAGGATTAGGAGGAACTTAACAGAGGACCAAGGGGGAGAAGAAGGGGGGAAATGGTGGGGGAAATGGAGAGAGGCAAAACATGAAAGACTCTTGAATGCTGACAAAAACTGAGAACTGATGGATGTAGGGGGGAGGGGGGATGGGCATGGAGGAGGGCACTTGCGGGGTAGAGCACTGGGTGTTATGTGGAAACTAATTTAACAATAAACTATTTGTAAAATAAACAAACAAACAAACAAACATTAAAAAAGAAAAGAAAAGGGGTGCCTGGGTGGCTTAGTCAGTTGAGCGTCCGACTTTCGCTTAGGTCGTGATCTCTCGGTTCGTGGGTTCGAGTCCCGCGTCGGGCTCTGTGCTGACTGCCAGCTCAGAGCCTGGAGCCTGTTTCAGTCTGTGACTCCCTCTCTCTCTGACCCTCCCCTGCTCACGCTGTCTCTCTCTCTCCTAGAAATAAATAATAAAAAAAATTAAAAAAAAAAAAAAAGAAAGAAAAGAAAAGAAACAGAATTCCAAATGCCAGAGGTCAAGGGCATTTGTTGGTCAAGGACCACGAGGAAGGGTTCCGAGCTGGCTGTTCTCTGGGCGCGTCTCACATCCCACTAGCCATTCATCCCGCCCTGATCTGTCCGAGGAGGCGGGTCCCAGCTCTGCCTGAACGCAGCTCCTCACCTCCTGGTTGGCGTCTGCCAGTTGAGGGAGTCGTCAGGAGCCTGGGGGCAGGAGGAGAGGGACGCTGGGGCGTCCCTCCTGCCTCGTCCGCTGGCCTGTGGCCCTGGCAGAGGCCGTACTTCTCTAAGGTCACAGATGCTGCCCGCAGCTGCTCCCCAGCGACACCTCTCCCTGGCTTCCAGAAGCCTTGCTCGCCCCTTCTCCTTCAGACAGGACAGGATGAAGCCCCCACTCTGGCGAGGCCCGGGGTGCTTCGGCGTTCCCGTGGGTCCCCTTCCCTTGCCTGCTCGGCTGAAAACTCTAGACCCTTCAGGTATGCGTGCGGGTGTGCCATGCGGTCCCACCTGGACCCCACCTGACTCGGGCGCCCATGCACCACGGGAGGCAGACAGGTGGGAGCGGCAGACACCAGACAACTGACTGTCACCGTGTCCCCTCAGTCCCTGCTCTAACTGCTTTCTCTCCCATGATGGACCAGCTCCTCCAGGTGGCAGGCAACTTGGGGTCCACAGACCCAGAGCCTCTAGTCACAGTGCTGTGGCCACTAGGGAGGTACACGCTGTGTCCCATCTTGGAAAATACCAAGGAAGTGCTCGGGTCGGTGTGGTCCACCTTGGGGCACAAAAGGTACGAGCTGGGTGCTTCCTGGGGATCACGAACGCTTGTCAGTGTCAGTGTGTCTGTCACACAGGCTGATGCTTCTCTGGGGTCTTGTCACCACGCCAGAGACGAGAGCAGACATTGCAGACTCTCTGGCTCAGGCCTTTCTTTTTTTTTTAATATTTTTATTTATTTCTAGGAGAGAGAGACACAGCGTGAGCAGGGAAGGGTCAGAGAGAGAGGGAGTCACAGACTGAAACAGGCTCCAGGCTCTGAGCTGGCAGTCAGCACAGAGCCCGACGCGGGGCTCGAACCCGCGAACCGCGAGATCATGACCTAAGCGAAAGTCGGACCCTCAACCGACTAAGCCACCCAGGCGCCCCATCTGGCTCAGGCCTTTCTTCACTAACTCACAGAGCCGTGTACTGGGCGGGCAGCACCTCTGAAATGTGTAACTGGAAGCACACCTGGGCGTCTAGTTTCTACATCAGCACCCCAGATTTGGGCCCAGGTGTCGGTGTGTGTCTGGCCATTCACGGACTGTCACTCCAAGAACAGGCTCACGTGTCCGGCTGCACAAATACTGATGCCTGTTCAGGAAAATGACATGAATGCCTCAATGCTAGAAACACATTATTGCATTTCCGGGGCTGTACCTGTGAGACAATTCTCTAACTGACATTCAGGTGGACAATTGTTTCTAGAACTGAAAGGCAAGTGGGAGGCTACTGTGCAGGGAAATCCCTCATAAATAGAGATAAGCTTGGTCCTCCCGCGTAGCGGGGATTGATGTGTGCGCGCAGGTACAAGGAATGCTCGTTTACAACGGCAGCCAGATGACACTGCACAGCGATCGGCTGTGCTGCCCAGTGCTTTCAGGTGGCGACTGTCCATCGCGGTCTGCGTCCGGTGCGCAGGCTTGCGGCGTCTCGCGGGCCGGAGCATCCAGTCTGCCCCGCAGCGAGAGTCACCCGGTGGGACCAGAGAGCGTGAGAGGGAAGGGCGGGGTGAGAGAACAGTGTGTTGGATTTGCAGTGCAGAGGTGGACGGTGGACGCACGGGTCCCAGGAAGTGACTAACTGGCTTTCACAGTGACAAACAGTAAAGGCAACGACTGTGAAAGAGAGGGACGTGGCCAGGCGCGACTTTAAACTGTCGTCGGGCGTCCGAGGCACGTCAGCCTGCCACGGCGCACATGTTTTCACAACAATCTCCATCTCCCTCCCGGCAGGAGCTGCTGTCTTCGTTCGTAGATTTAAGTTTGTATCAGCCAATGGCTTACGGATCTTGTGGACCCAGATCCCAGCTTGTCTGAAGCCACCGGTCTGAGTTCTCGTCCTAACCTTGTAGGTGACCACCTGCTCCTGGCTGAAGTCCCGGTCTCCACCTTCTTCCTCTCGGATTGTTTAGTGTCAATGGGAAGGGCCCTCAGGGCTTGGAAACATCCTCTCGGTCCATCCTTTGGGCGGCAGCAATGGAGCCCCTGGGTTTAGAGGAACACGTTTCTTCCAGAATAAAGACTGTAATTCCCAGCGTCCCTTGCAGGAAGGTGGTGTCACATGACAGCTTCCACCAATGGCATGAGGAAGGAAGTGACTCACGCTGCTTCCAGTCTGCCCCCGCAGCCTGCCCTGCCTTCCTCTGTCCCTCTGAGGTCGTGGACGAGTGGGAGCCATCGCCGAGCACGAGGGGCGGGGCCAGGGCAGCGGGGCTGGGGACGCGCTGTGCTGCCAAATCTCCAGACACGTAAGTACGAGTGGACTCAGAAAACACAAGTCCCCGCCCTGCACCCTCTCCCCTGCATCCGGGGTGCTGGGCGCTGGGCAGCTACAGCAGAGGGGGCCCGGTGGGGTCCTTGGCCAGCCCTCACGTCCAGTCCTCCGACCCCTCTGTGCACACCCGGCCCGTCACAGACACTCGCCTTCAGCCCGATCGGCAGAGCTACCATGCGAGATGCTGACTGGTGTGTGCGGCCACGTGATGCCGTGACACTGTGACAGAGAAGCACCCGTCCCGCCCCCCAGGCCACACAATGCTGTGTCACTGCGGGCCAGGAGAAATCTGCCTCCCCGTGACACCCTCACTCCTGGACCCGAGGCCGGTGTTTCCCACCCCAAACAGGTGAAGGCCAGCTGTGGGCTGGGGAAGAGGAATCTGAAAGAAGGGGAGACAAGGGGAGGGTCTGAGAGGCCCTCGCCCAGTACCCTCACCCACAGCGCCTCTGAATGCAGAGCAGCAGACACCCCTCCCCCCAAATCTGAGGACCGAACACAGAGGAGTTGGGTTTGTTGCCCAGCTGGGATTCTGGGACCATCAGCTTCAGGGGACCCCGCACAGCCAGAGTGAGGGCAGGGGGAGAGAGCTGGCAGGTGGGGCTTCGGGTTAGAGCACCCAGCAGAGACCCTATGGGTTGCACACCCCGAGGAGGGCGGGGCAGTGTGGCGCCCCGGGTCACGGAGGACTCCCGGGGGACAGGAAGGCATGGGGGCCCCAGGTACACCTGCTGGGTCAGGGGATGTGAGGTCAGGCACAGTGACAGTCAGGACCAGACCCCGAATGGGGATGTGTGTGGTCAGCAGGCATCAGCACAGGACGTGACGACGGAGGCCCCCACCCTGACCCCGTGCCAACCACCAGCACCCGAGACAGGAGGGAGACAGTCCACAGCTGTCTAGAAGCATCTTACACCCTGACGGATGCCATTCGCCTGGAAACAAATCTATTTTTTTCTGCCATTAGGCAGTGAAGGCTCTGGAGAAAAATGATAGTCTAAAGGAATCAGGATATTTTACACACCAGAGTCGACAGCTTGGCACTCTGTGCCTCTATACTTGTGAGCGCACTTTGGGGAAAATCATTACTTTCAGCTTAACAAATGTCAAATTTTGTTAAGGCCCAGGAGGAACAAAATCCATTTTTTTTTCTTAATCAGGGAGCAGGGATTGCCCAGGACCAGGAGGCGGGTCTGGGTGTGACGCCCTCTGGAGTCTGGAGGGTGGGTTCCGAGGGACCTGCAGTGACTTTGGGGTGGGCAGAGGGGCTGCTCAGCCAAGGTCAGGGAGCACCTGGGCGGGGGTGGGGGGCGCAGAGGACAGACGGAGGGAACAGGTCGGAACAGAAGGGCCGGCAGAAGTGGCTCTGGGTGGGGAACCCCACGTGTGGACTGACCCTTTCCTCAGGCCCCTGACGTGGAAGCAGCCGCCTCCCCCGCTCTGGGTGCACGGAGGACGGCACGGGATTGAAGAGGAAAACCCAGCACAACTTCCTCATCAGACTCTGGTCCCGTGAGTCACTCACAGGAGTGTCACCAGCCACGCGCTGCGTTCCCAGCGCTGTCCACTTCCGGCTGACGAATGGGGAGCAGAGCTGATAAGGCCCCCCGCCCCCCATCCTGGGACACAGACCACACACAACAAAACACGTAACAAAGTGAGGAGTTACACAGCGACGGAAATGCAGACTGTGAGGAATCGCGGGGAGGCCACGTTCACAGCATCGGAGAAGGTCTCTGGGAAGTGACTTTTTGTGCCAAGAATGGAAAGAGGAGCAGCAGAAGGCACATTCCAGGCAGAAGGAAGGCAGCTGCAAAGCTGCGCCAGACGTGAGAGAAGACCAGCTAGGGGACCTGAGCGTGTGCAATGAACGGCGTGGGCGGCGGGCACGGCCCGTGAGGGCAGGGGTGCGGGCCGGGCCAGGCGACCTTCCTGGGGCCTGGGAAGAGTCTGACGCTATCCTGACAGCAGGGCAGGCGGCAGCGCACAGCCCACAGTCACCTAGAAGCCTCTGCCACCATCTGCTCGGCGTTCCCTCCTCCCGCTTGCTTGTCCTTCTCCAGAAACACCTCCCTCCCTGAGACCAGCGGCTCCGCTCGGGGCGCCCACACACTTTAGGGGGGGCTTCGAGCTCCCCGGGCACCAGGTCACAGGAAGTCCCTCCAGACACCTGTGTGGCCTGGCGGAGAAATGCCGACCAGATGGCAGCTCAGGAGGAGACACGGGCTCGCTGCGGGGGGCTCGTAAGAGCGGCAGGGCCCCACCTGCTCTGTGTCACCGTCCCCATGGACCGGGCCTGTGCCCACGACGTAGTGTCCACGCCGAGCACTGACGGGGGCTTCTGACTCGGACAAGGGACGCCACGTTTCCGAACCCGGGGATTCCCGGTTCCCGTGGGGGGGGTCACGGAAACGCTGCGAGGACACGGGGGGCGGCCGGGCCTGCTTCCCCACCAGTGCCACTCCTCACACCCTCCGCGGCCATTCTGGGAGCGCCGCTGAGAGACGTCAACTGCACCTTCCCGTGTCCCCTTCGCCGGCACGGGCCGTGTGGTCAGCGTCCGTCCGGCGGGCTGGGTGGAGAGCAGCATGCCCTCAGAGGAGGGTCACGTCTGGACACCGCGTAGGCTGCGCGGTGCTGGGAAGAACGAGCCACCACAGAAAGCCAGGTCACCTACAGAATCACAGCTCTGAGCCCAGCAGAGAGCAGAGGGTGCGGGGAGACCGGCCGACCCGACCTCTGAGGAAGGAAGGCGCCTCCTGGGACAGACGGGGACAGAGTGCAGGGTTGTCTGGGCCAGAGTGAGAGCAGCGCAGGCCTTGCAGAGCGCAGGTAAGAACATTCTTCTCGACTGCGTCAGAGATTTCTAGGGGCTCAATACAGGCTGGCCTGTGAGCACAGGATTCTGGAAGCCACGGCCACATGGGGAGTGTGCCCCCACCTGTTGCTGCCCTGTGGGTCTTGCTGCAAACCCGAGAGAAAGGTCAGGAGACCAGAGGCCGCCGCCCTCTATGGAGCTGGCCCTGGTGAGGCCACACTAGTCACTGAGGGAAAGGAACGAATCCTATCCGGGCCCTTCTCCCATATTCGACTCATGTAGCAATACCCTCAAACACGGTGGGGAGCTCTGCAGACCCTGCCCCTTGCTGGCACCTGGGGGGCCCTGTGTGGCCAAGGGAAGGGAACAGAGAAGCACAGAAACACCCACCTGGGACGAGCTGTGAGAACATCCTGATCACGACAGTAAACCCCACACCAGACACATCGAGATGACAAGGCGGCACGTGGATGCACTGGGGGGCCGGGGTCGCTGGGACAGCCTCGGTGAGACCTAGTGACACAGAGTCCACCTAATGCCGACATTACCCAGGCAGCAGAGAAGCCCCGTCCCCCATCGGGGGGTCAGCCGGCACGGAGTACAAGTCACAGCAGAGGACCCCTGGGAGGGGCAGGTGTGCAGACAGACCCCGTCTGAGGCCCCGGCTCACACTGAGGGCCTAACGCTATGGGCGGAACAGGGACACTGAGACCAACCCGCCACTCCCATAGTCCCCACTGCAGGCACGGATGACGCTAGAAGAATCTGACGTCTGCGGCCCACTGACAGGAGCCATGAAACGGCAGCACCCCATTCAGCTCAGTCCTGCTGGATTTGCTCCCCAGCCCCCACCCCCAAAGCCCTCGCAACACAAGAGGCAGGCGCCTCTCCAGGTATAAATACTATTATCTCTGTTTCTCCTGTCCATTCCCATGGCCAACATTCAACTAAAAAGTACAAGACACACGAAAAGTCCAGGCAGAAAGTCCACTGTCAAGAGACAGAGCAGTCAACACAACCAGACACCGATGTGACACGGATGTTGGAAATCTGTCACTGAATTTAGAACAACTCGGATCATCCCATCAAAGTTCCTAACAGAAAACAGGGAGAATACGTATGCACTCGTGTCAAAAAAAAGACGGAAATTATAATGCTCAGTAGGAGCAAATACATCGTAGTAACAGACAGCACAGACTCGGCAATGAACTTGGCACACAGCCAAGAACACAGTACGTCCTATCAACAGCCCAATAAACAGCAGAAAAAGGGAAACAAAGGAACTAAAAATATCCTTGACCCAGGCTGGTGCTCAGCAAACTGTGAACTGAAGTAAGAACCTTCCTGCTGTTTTGTTTGCACTGTGCTAGGAAGCTGAGGGCTGAGGGGACTTGTGAATTATGAATGAAGCAGACAGAAAACACGGCACAGAAACGAGCACAGACACCCCCCGCCCCCGCATCCCTCCCACCCATGCAAATACTGGCTCTGCGTCTTCCTAGCCACGGTGCTTGGACACGTGATTTCACCTTCTGACCTCGTTTCCTTCAGCTGCAACACAGACACACAGTATTGTCTTGGCGGATGTCATGGGACTGAGGTCACAAGTGGACCGGGCACAGCATCTGGCACACAGCAGGTGCCCGACATACGGGGACTATAGTTGTTCAGCAGGGACTGCCCGGTTGGTGTCCCTCTGTTTCCCTTCTGTCTGTCAGTCATCTCAGATGCTAACACACAGCCAGGAGCCACGGCTGGAATCCTGCAGACGAGCAGGGTCTCCTGCGGGAGAAGAGAAATCTGCAAGCGGAAAAGCCAGCCCGATATGAGGTGACCACAGCGACAGCTAACGTCTCAGGCTCGGCACTGACCACATACACGCGCCTCGCCCCTTGTCCTCTGTGTGACATGCCCTGTGTTACCTCCAACGTCACGGACGAGAGAACAGAGACACAAGGTCAAGAGCACACGGAGGCACAGGCAGAAGGACTCAGAGCACGCGGCGGGGCGCAAACGTGGGAAGACTCTCAGGACCCGCGAGGGGCTGGCGCAGAGGATGACAGAGAAGAAACGTCCTCTGGTGCTGACAGTGATAGACAACACCTGAGTGGTGTCACGTCTGTGTGTGTCATCCTCCTTTGAGGGATGGAATTCGTGGATAAAACATACATCAAAAGGCAGGATTATGAGGTTCCACCCACATGCAGTGGATGAGTGCCTGCCGCTGTCTGATCCACACAAATGTCATAATGTACATGCAGGGACTAGTCTGGGGCTGATTCTGTGTCCCGACCGGCCCGGGGTCAGGAGCCCCGAGCAGCGTGCAGAACAGGGGGCACAGAGCTGAAAGGGTCTCACTTCTCATCAAGTCCCTTTATGCTCCCAGACACGTTTTGCTGCACTGGACATGCTCGGCAGGATCCCCCGTTGAGGAAAGTGGCCTCCCACCCGGTGAGGGGTCCCAGAGGCCACCTCCGGGGCCCCGCGTCCTCACAGAGTGCTGAGCGCTCGCAGAAGAGCTGGGATGGGGATGCAAGCATGTTGTTCTGATGGACAGAGACCGGGCACCAGGCAGGTAATGACACCCGCCACGGGACCGTCTCTGCAGCTGGCGGCCTGCCGCTCGTGCACGGCGGGGTCAAACGTTGGAGCACGTGAACGAACGCCGGACAAAACCATTCGTCCCTCGTGAGTGCTGAGGGCATAGCACGGACTGTCACCCGGAGACTGAGACGTGCATGGACTTACGACTATAAGGGCAGAGAGTCATCAGACTCTGTAGCAGACCCAGTCGTGCCTGGATCCTCCCGACCACCTCAGAGGGCCCCACCCCTGGGTGCTCCCTCCAGCGTCTCACACCCAGCCCCCCATCTGTCCAGGTGCAGACTGTGTGGGTGTAGACAGAGGGCCATCCCAGCCAGTACTGGGGGCTCCCAGCAAGGAGCCCGGGAGAGGCAGGTGTGGGGGGAGGAGGGTGAGGGCCGAGTGAGGCAGAGCAGGGGGCAGAGCGTGCCCCCAAGTTTGGCCATCGACACTGTCTCCGCAGCTGGGCCGCCACCACCTGAGTCCATTGGGGCCGTCTACACTGGTCTCTCCAGAGAGGCGCCAGGAGCCCTACAAGCATGAGGGAGTCCGCATCTGGGGAGGCAGGGGTTCGCTCTGTGAATGTTCCCACATTCTTCTTTCCGTGGACAGTTTCTGGGGCCTCCCAGGCAGCTGAAGCCGAGAGCTTGCTCAGGAGCACTGACTGCAGGCAGCAGCTGCCCTGTGACAAAGGGGCCCCTCGGGCAGGAGCACACCTGCCTGTCCGCTTACACCCGAGAGAGAAACAGCCGCAGCGGGTGGCGGCCTCGCCCCATCCCGGCTCACGTGGATGTGCCTGGTCTTGGGGAATTCTGTACACTTGGCTTATCTGTCCCAAGGGCCCAGCGAGGGACTTGCTGTGTATGTCACTGCCCGGGATGGCTCTGACTCAGGAAATCTTTTGTCCCCAAACCGCTGCCGCCTCCACTCCAGAAGAACGTGCAGATCGGGTGGTACAACCCTTGGGTCAAGGAGAAACCAATTCCAAAGCTGCTGCGAGAATGAATGTAAGAAGAGGTGGTTTCCCAAAGGACAGTGGGGAGGAAACGGACGACAGACGCCCAACGGCAGACGCGTGGTCACCGTGCAAGCGCCGCCTCCGTCTCTCTGCTGACGGACCTTGAGCTCAGGTCCCCCAGGAGGAACGCACCTGCTCCTAGGTGTCCCCAGTGACAGCTCCTTAGAACACAACTCTGACTCTGGTCCTACTTGGCCAGGGTGTGGTCTGCACTGTTCCACATGTGACACGGAGGTGCCCCTGCACTGGGAGGTCCCTGTGCTAAATCACAGATGAATCAAGACATGGACGTGCCCGCAGGCGTCCTGGGGATAAGGAGGAATAAAGATCAAACCGTCCACGTCAGGTGGAGGTATTAATTCTGACGTGTCCCCGCACACTGTTAGGAGGACTCATTAAAGCTGAATGAGAACCCAAAGGGCACCGCCGGGAGGGCCACAGAGGACCGCGTGCAGAAGGGGCAGGCGCAGGTGAGCCCGCACCCCAGAGCTGCAGCTACCAGCTGAGCTGGGAGGGGATCCGCGTCCAGGGAGGAGCCGACAGCCTTAGCTGGGAGCTCCGCCCTGCTGGGGACACTCCAGGCCATTCCATCTGTGCCCCTCCCCCTCCACCCCCCCCACCCCCCCGACTCAGTTATCTCTTGCTGCAGGACAAACCATCCAAAAGGGCTGTGGCTTCAAACGCCAGTGGTTCCTGACTCCCCACAGTTCTGGGGTCACATTTCAGGCGGGGCCCAGCTGGTGGCTCTCTGCTCCACCTAGCCTGGCTGGGTCACTCCCTCAGCTGCCTCCAGCTGCTGACAGAGACAGATGGAAGATTCTGGAAGGCAATTCTGCACCTGCTACATTCTTTCAGCACTATTTAAAACAGCCCAGGTAATCCACCCTCAAGGTGTCAGTGTTTCCATGGAGATGCATTTCCTTATCCAGAGGGGAATCCTGCAGAAGAATCTGTCAGGGGGGTGAAGGCTGTCAGGTGTGGATTCCTTCACCTCTGAGGGTGGTTCTGATTCTCCAGGCTTGGGGCCATTTCTTTAGACAGCCAGGACCTCAAGCGATGGGTCACTCTGACCTTGAACTTGACACTCCCCAACCTTGTTAAATCTCGAGCCCTGGCTCCTTCTTCCTTCCCTGGCCCTGCTCTCAGCCGGGAAGGGAGACTCCAGACAGTCTGAGGGACACCGTGTGGGACTCACTAATACCCCAGAAGAGCCAGAACCACACACCTTTAGGGAATGTAGGAAGCCCACTGCTTACTGGGCATCTGAAGGAGTGAGTGTCAGGAGTGGCTGCCCAGGGCCAGCCCCTCCCCTGCGGTCCCTCCCCTGCAGCCCCCCAGAGACTCCTGCCTCCTCTGCTGGCTCCTCATCAGCACAGAAACACGCAAACACGTGCCACACAGGCCTCTGCACGCTGAAAACCCTGCTTCTCCGCACACTCACCCCTGTGTGGGCTACAGTTCGTTCCCACACATGGAGAATCTTCCAGATGGAGAATTTTCCAAGGACACTGGAGCCACAGGAGAAGGTTCTCATGGATCATCTTAGTGCTTTTCCCTCCCCGTGGCTCCTGTCACACTGTGGTCACACCCCTCTCCCAACCAGGTGGTCCGTGTTCAGGGGCTCAGGGAGCATCACCAGTGGTGGAGCCCGTCCACGTGCCCATCACCCCCCAGACCCCATGTGTTTAGGACACACCGCCTGGGACCCATATAGAGGAAAAGTTCTGTCGTTCATCCAAAGTCAAAACGTAACTGGCATCGCTCAGAGAATAGTTCCTTATTCTCTACGGAACTACCTGGAATGACGGGTGTGTCCCTAGCCTGTCCCTCTGCAGCATCAGCTGCGTGTTCGGATGTGCACCCTGACCTGCGTGTGTGGGGCTGCTCCCGGGGAGAAGAGGCCTCTGCGATGAGAACTATCGCTCCCCACCCGGGGTCTCCTCGCAGCCTGGGGCGTCTGGCTGGCAGGTGCATGGGACCCTGGGGTCTGTGAGAGAGCAGGAGGGGCCGGGGGCGTGCGGTCCTGTCCTTCCAGCACGTTCCTAGGGAACTGCAGACCCGGCCCCACAGGGACATGCAGCAGGGGCTTCCCGGAGCGTGTCGTGGTGGCCGGGAGGTGGCGGCCACCTGGGACAGTGCACACGGAGCGTGGAGAGGACAAGCCTTGGGCGATGATGGGGGCTTGAACCACAGACGTCCTGTACACTCAGCCATGGGGGCACGTGTGCCAAACAATCGTTTGTGAAACTAAGCGTCATCAACAGAATGGAAGATATAACACAGGGCTGTTGATGTGTGTTTAAAATATATGCCCACAAAATGGCAATGGACATTTTGCAAGAACACTTTCAAATAAAAAAGACAGTCATAAAACAGCTCAAGGATTTCCTAAGATAAAATCTTATGAGTCTCAAACACACTCAAATAACATAAAAATGTAATAAAAATAGAAAGATACTATTAAACACGACTTAAACTGTTAGCAGGACTAAGCAGGCGCTGGCAGAGGGGCAGCCCCGCCCCCAGCCTGGCCCCGCCCCCAGCCTACCTAGACCCGCCCCCAGGCCTGGCCCCGCCCCAGGCTCCCACCTGGGCTCCTGACTTTGCCACACAGCACACCTGACCAGAGCACAGATGGTCTGGCAATGGCTTGATGGCCTTTTCTCTGTTGGGGGCCAGTGATGCAAACCCCAGCCCCCTGCAGCTGGCAGGATGCTCAGCTCTGGGACCCTGGGCATCTGGGCTCTACTGCCCGCTCTCTCTGTGGCCGGCCTCCTGCCCACCTGTACAGAAGCCCGGAAACGGCAGCGTCCTCCTGGCCCCCCTGCCTGGGCAGGAACCTGCAGGGAAGGCGCCCTTGGAATTCCCTCCCAGATGCACCCTCACCCCTGCCGGGTCTTGGTGCAGGGAAGCTTTCCTCAACCAGGACACTGACATTCTGTGCACACAGACAAGTCTGTGGAAACAGTAAAGATGACGGATGGCGCTTGAAGGTCTTTTCCATCAGCAATTTTTTCCTGCATTTCTCATTTCTGTTTCATTTGGCCTCAAACAGGAAGAGTCAAGACAACGAGGCAGCATCGGCAGAGGTGGCCCCGCAAGGTCTGGGGTCAGCAGGTGCGACACCAGACTGTAGGCGTTCCCTCCCCCGGTTACCAGGGCAGGTGGGTGAGGAGGGAGCCTCAGTTTCCCCTTCTGTGTAACAGGCCCTGGGTCTCCCATCCTAACCTGCATTGAAGGTGCCCACCCTTACCATCTGCACGGCTGCGCCTTCCCAGCCACCCTCACCTTTGCCGGGTCAACTGCATTCGGTCTCCTGGGCTCCTGCCTCCGCCCCCGCCCCGCCCTCTAACGTCGGCAGTCATCGCCTCGCTTCTGTGGTCTCCCTGTGGCCCAAGCTTCAGGTGCAGGGACACCAGCATCCAGACAGGAAAGTGGGACTCGGTCACGCTCCGGGACAGAGCTGGAAGGGCAGTGCATGACCGAGGCCCACGCAGAGACGAGCAGCTGCAGGGGGAGGCCCAGGAGAGGGAGCGAGGGGGGTAAGCGGAGCGGGGCGCGCTGGGCAGGACCACTGCCAGCTGTCCTCAGCGGAGGGACCCTGTGTGGGGTGGGACCGTGGGGGCAGGGCACCTGGCCAGGGGTGGGACTCCCAGGGGGGGGGTCTCTGCAGGGAGCTGGGGAGCTGGAGGGACATGCTCTTTCAGAGGCCCTGCCCCCTGGCGTCCCCACCAGCATCCCTGTTCTCAGGACCTGGAAGGTCCTCCTCTGGGAGCCCAGGAGCATGTTTTACAGAGCAGAGGAGGGCGGGGGCTCTGGATCAGCAGAAAACCCTCACCCCCTGCGTCCCCACACTCAGAGGCTGACAGGGCCCTGGGCCCCCACCCTAGGACGCATCTCCCCACCTTCCTCAGAGCTGGCTGTGTTCCAGACTCATGGACCTGCCAGTCCCCAGATCACCAGGCCCCTCCCCTAAGGGCCGTGGCCTCCTGCTCCTCTGCCTGCAAGTCCTCCCTGCCCTGGGTGGTGTCTGGTCACCAGTCTCTACACCACTCCCTCTCCAGGGAATAGCTCCTGTCCCCATGCCCCCCAGTCAACGCAAATAGCTCTGCCCACCCGCACAGAGCAGGATGTTTAAGGACAAATGGCAGCATCAGGTGGGCACCTTGAGCTCTGCCCCTATCCTGCTCTGACCTGGCAGGAGGGGATTTAGAGGTCCTCCCTCCCATTCATGCTCTTGTTTCTCTGACAAAGGAAGGAAGAAAGGAAAGAAAAGGAAGGAAGGGGGAAGGAAGGAAGGAAGGAAGGAAGGAAGGAAGGAAGGAAGGAAGGAAGGAAGGAAAAGAGAAAGAGACAGAAAAGAGAAGACCAGACCTTCCTAGATACCAAACCCCAGAGAAAAGAATGTTTAAGAAATTTGTGATTGTTATTTTTCCCCATGACTTTGATCTAGTTCACAGAGTACCTAAGCAGTGGCAAAAGCAGGCACCAAAACCTGGCAAGCTCCCACTGACAATGGAGACCTCAGACCTCACGTGATGCTCGGAGCCACCTTCTCCATATCAGCCAAAATGGACGCAGAGCAACCAGCCACTAACCGGCCACTGTTAAAAGAAAGACTTTATTGATGCACCGCCCACTTCCATATCCCATAAACGTATCCAGTACAAAGCAAACAAACAAGTAATGGGCTGTTTGTCAGTTGTTCTTGGTGTTCTGTGGCCCCAGGAGAGAGAGGCTGCCCGCCCCCGGAGAACGAGCTGGAGGAATCTGCATCAGTGAGCTCTTGCTGGGTAACAACCACCCACTGAACACAAAGAGTTCTCTCTGTGGCTCTGCAGTAGCAGGGAGAGCTCAGCTCCGAGGGCTTGCTTGGCCTCCACGGGGCGGCTACCGGTCGGCGGATCCTGACGAGGCTCTGGGCGGCCGCACACCAGCCTGAAGGTCGGTGGTCAGCCCCACTCCACGTCTCTTGTCCTGGACCAGCAGGCTCTTCTCAGGGTGACGGGAGAGGAACAGGGAGCAAGTTTGACTGGATGGCCCTTTCAAGCCTGTGGTGGCATCTGTCCACGAATATCTCCTTGCCCAAAGCACCTCAGATGACCAAGCCCAAAGTTCAGAATAAACCAGTGTATTCCATCCATGGAGGTGGGTACGGGAGGGGAATACACCTGAAAAGTCCTCTGACGTCCCCCAGAACACAGTGTGTGTGGGCCCAGGGCCACCAGGCAGCTCCCCCAGCCCAGACCTGCCTGTGTCCTCGGCTGGTGGGGGGTCCTCACTGCCCCACTGCGGGGACCGGATGACGTGATAACGTGGTGGGCTATGTTGCTGCCCTCCCAGGACGACTGGAAAAGCGTGAAGCATTCTCGCCAGGTCTGTAAAACCTGCCACAGGCCCCGCGGCCTCGGGGTCCCCACGTCAGTCCGGCGCTGGTGATGAGGGTTAGGAGTCTCTTCCCGGGAACGGGACAGCTTCTCACACGTCTGACGGGGTACAGCTTGGTCGTCCACGCCACTGGGGAGGGCGTTCGGGGTGAGTCCCGCATCTGAACATAACTGCTCCTTGCACTCTGATCCCCACTGTGGGGAAACACTCGGCACGTCACCATCCAGGAGGAGCTTGTGGAGGGACAACTCTCCTTTCTTAGAGCCCTGTGATCAAAGACGTAGTCCTCACGCTGCACTCAAAATATCCACACGTGGTCGCTTCGCATTTGAGAGCAGCTGTAACTTGCCTGTGAAGTGTGTGAGAGCATTTCAGGCTCCAAGCCTGTAGTCTTCAGAGAATTGATGCGGAACGCTCTCCAGCGGCCTTCAGGACTCTGATGCCCGGCGCGGAGCTCAGAGCCTAGAGGCTTGCCGTCACTCCCTGCCACTCCCCTGGTCGCAGTCTGTCACAGGCTCAAACCCGAAGTGAAGGATGGGGGCTCCCACAGGAAGGGGTGAAGAACTGGGGCCCACAGGTCAGTCAAGCCCCTCCCTTAGGGGGGACTGTTATACACGTGGGACAGAGAGGCGGGGGCCCTCCCCATGGGCTGTGCAGGTCAGGGAGGAGGGGATGATCCAGAAAACCCCTGGGAGGACCACGATCTAACCCTGGGGACAGTCGTACTTTTCAGCACAGGGTCAGATTAAAAATAACATGAGAGGAGGCTGCTGTACGCAGGGATGCTGGATGGGAAGTTGTGGACACTTTGTAAAGAGAAAATAAAGGAGAGATGGAGCCTGGGAGCTAATCCTGCTGGAGTTTCTCAGGGACACACACACAGGGATGAGCAGGCTGAGAAGCAAGGTCTGAAATACAGCAAGTCATAGGGAGTAAGGAAAGGATACCTTGGTGTCGTACTGAGTGATGTTTGCATGATCTCTTACCCAAAGAGGAAATACCAAAACCAAACAGAGCTACAAGTTGTCTATTAGCCTATAAACCAGGAGACAATGACTGGAATCCATAATTACAATTTACAAAGCAGCAAAACATACTAAGGAATTCAGAGGACCAGGAACCACACACACGGTAAGAGCGCAGGCCACCCCACAGAAGAGACACAGAACGCTTGCCCACAGGTTTCTCCAGAACATAAAGTGCTGGAACTTGTGAACAGCACTCACACAAGTGCATTTCTTGAAGTGCCTAACATGTCTCTAGAAGGTTCGCAGAAAACTGACTTGCCTCCGGAGAACCCGGACATCCACTCTGAGTACACGGTGTGGGAGAGCCGTGTCTGAGAGGAGCCGTCGCGTGGTCTCCTCGGTGATGGTGATGCAGCATCCACGGCTGGGACAGTCACGGGTTTAGAGACAGCTGGGGGACACACAGCACGCCAGGAGGTGCCCTGGACACAGACCTGCTGGTGTCTATATACGGCGTCGGGAGGGAGCAGTAAAGACTGACCCAGGAGGGGCGCCGCCTTCAGGGACAGAGGTGCCGGGACTCGGGGCCAGCGCCGCATCATGGGCCTGCTCTGCTTCTGGAATACTGCTCCCTCTGGACCAGTTTTTAAATAGCTGGACTCTCACTGGACAGAAAAGAAAGGGCTCCAGGGGTCCAGGGCTTTAAACAGAGAGAGACCCAGAAGGGGGTGGAGACAACAGACATGAGGGTGAGAAGGAGCCTGCCCAGGCGCTGGCAGGAAAGGAGGGGGGCAGAGCTCTGTCACCACCAAGTCAGAGCGGGAAGGAGCAGGTCCATCCTGGGGCTGGCAGAGCGTGGGACAGTTCGACCCCAGGGTCACACCTGTGAGGGGGCAGGTGGCCTCGGCACGAACGGTCGTCACGGGGCCATGTCTGTGGCGGAACGCAGCCTCCTCCACCTGAGCCGCCCCTTCCATCCCGGAAGCCACCGCCATCCTCCACCCCTGGGCCCTGAAAAGGAAACTCGCCTTCGTAAAACTACAGACGCCCACGCTGGCAGCAGAGCGCACTCCAGTCGCCTGTGAAATTCTGCTTCTCAGGCATCTCCCGAGGCCCAGCAATTTCTAGCACCGAAACCAGCAGCAAATCCACTCAAACCAACGTGTATGGGATGTGGCAGGTGTGGTTTACGGTTGTTAATCCTAAGTACACAGACCCGAGCCCACAGGGCAGTTCAGCCACCTCCACCTGCCACATGAAGGCCCCTCTGGCACAGGCCTCCTTCTCAGCAAGCGCTTCCCCAGGACGTCCCGTTCCGCCCCACCCCTGCCAGCCCCGGACACACGCTCATCCCCCGGAACAGGACCCAAGGACAGATACCGCCCAGGTGCGAATATACTGACTGCACTGACCTCCAGGAAGGAGGGCCCCGCGGGGGAGGGTGGACGGAAACGGGACCGCACGGGGTCAGAGGGAGCTCCCGCTGGGGAAACAGGCCTCCTTCAGGACCGCGTCCCACGGCAGGAGGAGATGGTTCCTGAGGGACGAGCCTCCTGCCTGATGGGACTCCAGGTGGGTCCCCAGCTGAGCAAATGCTACCCTGCAGGCCTGGCCCTTTCTGACCTCAGGGACATTCCAGCAGCCAGTGCCCGATTTCATCCAGGATGGTAGAGACCGACGAAATCTGAAAACTGGTGACGACCTCTGTTTCCCTCCTGTGTCCCTGTGAGGCCAGTTCCCCGGCGACGATCTCCAGGCGGGTCGCACCACACGCCGGCTCACCACACGAGGGGAGCTGACGGGAGCCAGACCGGTTCCCACCGGGAAGCAGGATGAGGCGGAGTCACCAGCCCCTGGGACACGCGGGGACCTTGCAGGGACTTCAGGCTGGACCAGGAGGCAAGGGCTGGAGGGACTCCACCACGGAAGTGACCGGCTCTGAGACCAGGCAGCCAGGGGTGACGTGGGCAGCTGGTGGGAGGCCACCACTCAAGACGTATTTCCTGGGGCCCCGTGTGGACCCGGCTCCGTGGGAGGAGCAGGACACAGATGCTGGGCCCATACACTCAGCAGACCCGCGTTCTGTGGGTCGGTAAGGCCGGACGGTGAGCTGCGCTGGAAAACTATCTGCAGTGATCGAGGGAGGGAGTGACAGAAAACGGCACACTCTCTGCCAGTCACAGAACCAACGTCACACCAGGTAAGGAACAGTCTCCTGCAGACGACGGCAGGCTGCCTCCGTGCCTCCACGTTAGACGGTAACTTCCAGCTGACGCCCGGACCCCTTCCCAGTCCGCCATCCTAGGGGAATGGCAGTGGTCGGTCGCACAGGCGAGTGTGGGCACCGTGTCCTCATAAAGCTAAAGCTTAACTACCGCGGCTCTGACGACGTCCCCAGACGATCCATGCCTCGCACGGCCCGTCACCTGCACCGTCAGGGAGCCCTGCTGACACGCGCTGTGCCCTCCCACACAGGCCCCCACAGACGCATGCCGCACGCGGGGAACACACAGCTGAGACCAGTGTCCCGGACGCCTGGTCCAGGACGACCACCCCTTTCCTTCCACCTGACCAGGCCTCCCTGTCAGTTCCCAGGAGGTGGTGTCATGCTACGCTTTCCCCAGATGCCACCGCTGGGGAAGCTGGGTAACCGACGCCAGATCTCTCTGCGTTACAACAGCACAAGCCTCCAACGGGCTGGACTCAAAACCACCACCAACACACACACGGCCTCTTTCCTGTCCTCTCAACTCTGGGCCCGGGCTCTTTGGGCCTGTGTCTCAGGCACACGGTGTGCAATGCTGCGCGTGCCTGGTAACAAGCCTTGCTTCAAGGATGGACACGTGACTCGCGCCAGACCACAGGGAGACCAGGAACCCGGATTCTGAAACTCTCGTGGACCCGGTGGACAAGCCAGGCACCCGCGCCGGGGTTCCCGAGAGCTATGGTCCACACCTCACGACCTCCGAAGGTTCTCGACACCACAGTGAAGTGTCTGTCTGAGAACACAGCGAACACAGAGGCAAGCTGAGCACCAAGGAGAGAGAATTCCCAGAGGTCCTGATGGGTCTCCCAGATCCATCCGTGCCCGAAGCTAATCGCCCACCGACAGACCAGTTATCTGCATCGACAAACGTTTCTGTGTTTGAGCCGATTCTAGTCAGGCTTTCTGTCACCTGTAACTGGAATAAGTTCTCGTTCCACTGTGGCACCCCCAGCACCCACATGGGGGAAAGCCGACCCAAGAGGGGTAAAGACACAGCGTTCTGATGCTGGAAGCTGATCTTCCAGATCAAGCTGTGCCTGAAGCTAACAAAACTGTGAGTCGACACAATTTCTGTCTAGAGCCAGTCTGGGTTGTGATTTCTGCACTCAGCTAAGGAAGGCCTGACTATCTTGCTTCAGCGCAGCTGTGAACACAGGTCACCACCAATGAAAACCTGGGGGAAATGATGAAAACAAGAACGAAAGTGAACATGCGTGACAATCCCACCACATCCTCCTGCTGAGCACCCAGGGGGGCCAAAGAGGGCTCTGGGAGGACCCAGCACATCTCATCACCCCACCTGCGAGGCTCAAGACCGGTGACTTGTGAAGGCGGCACCTGGGCTGGGACTTCAAAGATGGGCGAGGTTTGCAGGGAGGCCTCCTGAAAACGGGCATAATGAACAAAGGTCCTGGGGCCTCCTGTGGGTGAGGAGTGTCTATAGGGGTGGAGGTGGAGGAGGCAGATGTCGAGGCCTGAGTCCTGCTGAGGATCATATACACCAGGGTCCGTCAGGTAACAGGAATCACTGCAGGGGCTCCAGCCCAGGAAGGGTCAATGCAGGGGTCACCGTTGAAAAACCGAGAAGGGAAAGCTCAGCCAGCCCAGCAACCTGCCACCAAGCTCCGGAAATAGAGAGACCAGGAGAGGGGGGTTCCCAGTGCTTGGGGCCACAGGGGGCGCCGGCCTGGCGGACACGGAGTCACTGCAGGAACAGGTGCAGGCAGAGGGGATACTCCGGGTTCCCCGCCCTGACCCTGCACTACTACCTCTCATGACTAATCCAGTAAGACAGCAGCCCCGCCCGCGGCCTGGGAAATGCAGGGGAAAGGAAGGGGTCTGAGGTCAAAGGGGCCCCGAAAGACACCCCAGGCCAAAGCTGAGCCTCCAGAGATTTCTAGAAGCTCCCAAGGGTGCTGCTCTGAAAACATCACTCTTAATGGATGATGCAAACAGCTCTTAGAAAAACAGCCATCCTCCTAAGAGCACCAGGAAATGTAGTTAAATAATCAAAATTCAATTCCTTTTAGTCTAGACATAATGAGATTTCATAGAATTATAATTTCAAGTGCAATACACTACATAATGACTCTCTCTCAAATGTGATTTTCTTCCCCAGAAATGGATTACCGGGAGAGACCTGGCCCGGCTGCAGACGGCGCTCACAGCTGATCGGCAACAGGTGGCGTCCACCCCTCTCTGTGCCCAGGCCCCCGCTGATGCACAAACGCACACGCCGCGTCACCTCCGGGGTCCCAGCCCGTCTGCCCCTTGCAGGGCAATGGCGCCCATGTCCCCGACAACTACCCGTCCCGGATAATAACCTATGAGGGCCTGATCCTCACCGACGTGCGGCCTGCGCGGCGGAGCCCAGCGACCCTCCCAGAGGCAGCAGCTGGGACACCCCGCCGGCCGGGGCTGCGCCGCTCCTGCGCCGCCTCCTCCCGCACAGGCCCCCGCGCACCTGCGGGCGCTCGGCGTCCGCGCGAAGGTCGGAGGAGGGAGACGAGGGGCCGAAGTCCCGCAGGCTCGGCCCATTTCTGCAGTTCCCGGGGCACGACGAGCGGCTCCGCGTGGAGCCAGTCACCTGTGAGTGTGGCTGCGCGCGTGTCCACGGGCACGCTTCTGCGTCCACACTTGTTGGCGTGTGTGCCCGGTGTGCCCGCACAGGCCGGGTGTGACCTGGCCGCCGGCCTCCCCGCCGCCCTCGGGGTCCAGCGGCAGGGGGGACACAGAGGACACACCGGGTCCCGCTCTCGGGGAGGGGGGTTCCGCCCGCGGCTCCCACGTCATCAGGGTCTTACCTGTACCCACAGCAGCGCGGACGGCGGGGCCGGGCACAGGGCAGGGAAGGTGCTCCCCGAGGTCAAGGCGACACGCGGTCTGGGACGCAGGGGGGCCGGGCGGGTCTGCGCCCGCGCGTTTCAACTCGCTCCGGGGGAGGCCGGCCCTGGGCGGCTGCTGGGAACGTCAGGACGCTCCGGGCCCCTCGAGGGCAGAGACTCGGGCTCGGCGGCGTGGAAGTCCCCTCGACCGACCCCACGCTGCCACCGGGTCCCCTCAGGCTACGCCGCCTCACAGGACCCGACGCCATCTTCCGCCCAGGAGCTCTTACTGAGCAGAGGCTCACGGGAGGCTTCTGATTGGCGGGCGCAGGTCACGTGAGGGCGGGTGTCAGCAAGGGAGGCCGGGAACGCGGCGTGGTTTCCACCCTGGGCGGGACTCGTGATCCGGGGAGAGTCCGTGTGCGGAGAGCGGGAGACAGGGGGCTGGGCCACGTCCACGCGGGCTTCTCGAGCCCAAGCTCGGGGGCAGAACCGAGCTGCACCCACTCTCTGCGGGCCACTCTCTGCACCCACAATGCACGGTACCATCCCCGCCATAGCCCTAGCGCAGCAGGCCTACCTGCGTTTCTGGAACTTTCTCCCCACAGCCCCATCCAGCCCTAGCTCCGTGCCGCCCCCTCAGAGAGGCTCCCGCAGGTGCTGGGGTGGCCCCTCCCCCCCCCGCCCCCACCGCTGCGGGAAACCACACGAGGCCCTGAGCGCTGACCACGCTGCACACCGTGTCACCACGCCCTCCCTCTTCCAGCACGAGATCCGGCAGGACACTCCTCGCTCACGCAGACGTCAGGACCCCAGCAGAGCCCAACACGGTTGCCCCGGGGCGTCTTCCAGACAGACGAGGGCTGCTCCCAGCCGATTGGAGATGCACCGACCAGTCTGCTCACCGATCTGCGGTGTGGGGGCCCCTGGGTGTGCGGCTCCCTCAGCGGGTGTGGATGAAATGCCTTTCTCTCAGGGTCGGTCACACTTCTTGACCCCAGCACGTGAGGGTGCAATGCTGACACCCGAGTGCCATGGTTAAAGGGCCTGATCCCCAGCCAGCACTGATGATGATGATGGTGATGGACGCCGAAGGAGGTCTCAGGGTCAGGCTCTGTCTGTCTGTGTTGGGTTAGACACCGAGAATGTGGACTGTGTTCTGGATGAATCCAGGGAGAGGCCGGCAGGAGGTGAGGGAAAAGCCATCCTGCATTTCACCTGCAGCTTGTGTTCCCAGGCTGGTGCCCTGAGCCCAGCCATGCAGGGAGGCTGGCAGAGCCTGGCCCCGCAGCTGTACCTCTTGGAGGAAGCCTGGAGGCAGCCGGGCTACCGGAGGCAGCACCTCGGCCTCTGAGGACAGTGCAGCGTCCTCTGGAGTCAGTTAGCAGAGCCAGTGATGCTCTGCTGGTTTGTCCCCAGGAAGGGCGGGGGGAAGGGGGCTCTTGCAGGACGTGACCAGTGGGTATGGAGCCCTCTCCATGCCTCCTGTGGGATAAGCGGGCAGCAAGGAGAGAGGATGGAGAGACGCCTGCATCCCGGGTTGCCGTGAACCCCTGGGGCAGGGCCAGGCTGAGGGCCATCCGTCCCCACCACATCCGCCCATCCCTCGGACACAGGCTCTGCATCGTCTGAAGAATTCGCCGTGGGACTTGAGAGGAGGCCGTCACCAGCCCCAGACCACAGAGGATGTTCTGGGGTCACTATCGGAGCAGGTGCAGCCAGTGATGTCCAGGAAGTTGGGGAAGCTCCCAGGCCCGGAGTTAATACCGGTGTGCGGATCATACCTGCCAGTAGACGAGAAACGAGCCGTCCCTGAGAACCTTTACAAAATGTGTGAAAGGCACAGAACATACAGACTGGCTTTCTTAACAAAATAAATCCTCAGACATTATCATTTTTACAGTTAGGACGTTACCATTTTCACAAAGAGGACAACGTTTTAGAGAATAAAGTAATGAGCCCATCACACATTTTCCCAGTCCCCGTTCTTTCTCGCCATTTCTCTGGGGTCGGCCGTCTGTGGATCCTCTGCCCTATTTGCTAAGCAGAAGGCAGCGTGGGCATCAGAAAGTGTGTTGTCCGCGGGGGAGCCTGGCTCCTGGTGGGTGTCTCTGTTGTCAGCCGGTCCTACCCTTCCATAGACGGGGGACCTGCCCTGCTCCCCACATCCTCCTCTGTGTCCCGTCCCCAAGTCCCGTCCGCCCTGGCACCCACGCACACTCCCGGCATCAGGTGGGGCCCCTCAGGTCTGTGCCAGCTGGAGGTCGGCTTCTGCTTCCTTCCAGAAACAGAACCGTCTCTTTATCTCCGACTGCTGACCTAACGAGTTACTGCAGAGTCAGTAGCTCAGACGACACACATTTGTCCCGTCCCAGTTGTCCAAGTGACAGGCCTGACGTGGGCTACGATCAGGGGCCTCTGGCTGCACGTGTCTGAGGCCGTGGGGCATGACCCGCCTCCTCACGCGTGCGGGGTGTTGGCGGGCCTCCAGCAGTTGTAGGACTGACGCCGTGTCCTTCGGGCCGGCCGCCGAGGGCCTTTCCACCGTGACCGGCCGTGTGAGCGCCTGGCCCGGGGCCCCTGTGATGCTCAGATCCGTCCTCCCCCTCCCGTCTGGTCTCCGGCCAGCCAGGAAAGGTCCCCACGTCTGGCCCCCGTTCTAGGTCCCACACGGGAGATCCGGGACACCCTCCCGTCTCAGAGGCTCTGCTCGGCACAATCGCTGCCGGACCCGAGAGCTGCTCCAGTCACCGAGCCAAACAGGAAGAGGGGTCTGAGGAACTGACCCTGCAAATCAAATGTCCCGGCTAGATGTGACCCATGCCGCCTCCACTCGGAGTCCCGTTATTTCAGGCAGTAAAACCTACTGCAGGGCGTGGGAAAGAAGTGAGTTCTCCGGCGGAGTTAACACCGGGCACCCGGCACGGAGCAGCGCTGATCGGGCAGACGGGGGTGTGGAGGGGCTCCCCGCGGGCTCAGGTGAGGGGAGGCGTGAAGGTGCAGAGGAACGCAGGGGTGGCGGAGCCTCAGACCTCCCTGCGGGTGGGCGGGGGTCTGCGTGCCCTGGGGGCTCAGCCTTTGCCTTTTCTGGTTCCTGCTCCTTCCTGTTGACCCGGTTCCTGGGAGCAGCGCTGAGGGGTTGCCGCAGGGCAGCCAGGACACCCCTGTCACCACGAGCTGCGCTCCATCTGGACACAGGGCTGGGGGGCTGTTGTAACCCTGTTTTAGGCTTTCCTTCCAGAAGTTTCTGCCAGAGTCTCTCACTCTGCTTCTACAGCATCCCGTTTCATTAGGCAGCCCTTGGAGCTTCACGGGGGGCTGAGGGGGTACGAACAGCATTGTAGGGGTCCACACCAGCACCCTCGTGGTCCGTCTGTGGCTCCCTGACAGGGAGCAATGGCTGTGGAGGATGAAGCAGCTTCCACGTCCAGGCATCAGGTAACAAACCCAAATCCATTCGCGTGTCTCAACCTTCCAGAGAGCAGTACACCTCACTCTGTGCACAGGCCCGGATCCTCACGGATCTCAGGGTGATGCACTGAGGCTGGGCCTTCAGACTAGAGCAGACGCAGACCCGCGGGGAGCACGTCAGGAGGCAGGCTGGGAGGGGTGCTGGCCGCAGGCTGGGCTTGGGGAGGGCGGTGGGGGCTCTGAGGGCAGAGGCTGGGCTTGGGGAGCGAGATAAGGGCTCTGAGGACGACCGGGGGCCGGACGTGACCCGGGGCGGCATAGGGGCGGCTCCAGGCTCCGGCCAGGACTGTCTGGGAGGCTTAGCCCCGCACGTCCGGGCTGGGCTAGGGGAGCAGGTCTCAAAGTCACGAGTCCAGGCCCACAAGTGAGGAGGACAGGACGGTCCCCAGCGGTGTCCCCTCCTCCCCTTAGGTCCAGGTCCCCAGGTGGGGGTGACGTTGACCCAGGTCCTGCGGAGGTCACCTGCAGGTGGCCTCCTGGCATCCGCCTCTCCTTTTAGATCCACCCATGTGTATCTGGAAATGCCGCCGCCGACCTCAGACCTGCGATCCAGGGCACCCTTGGTGGCAGGGGAATGGGGACGCAGGTCTGGTCAAGGAAGTCCCGCCTTCCCTGCCGTGACTGGGTCGGGGGCAGTCACATGTCCCGGCCCAGACCAATCAGAGTGAGCGTTAGCATCGTTCCCAGGAGCAACAGGAAAGGGATTGGGTCAGGCCCCGTCACGTGCCCCGACCCCATCCAATCACAGTGAGCCTTGGGCTCGTCTCGTGCTGAGGGGAAGGCCTACGTTCCGGGAGGAGGTGAGGATGCCCACTGCCACCATCTTGTCACCGTGCGGGGCCCAGAGGTGAGTCAGGACCCCCTGGATCCCTGGGTTCCAGAACCCAGACCCGACAAAGACCAAGATTTGAGAGCCTTTCTGATGACATCACTGGAGCCTGGGTCCAGCCGCGCCTGAGCGTGCAGGGCAGGAGCCGCCTTGTGGTGGCTCCTGTCACTTCCAGCACGAGGACCCTCCCTCCTGCGGTGGGGGCATCGGGAGCCGCGTCTGGGTCAGACTCCTCCCAGCGCAGCTCCTGAGCCTCCACCGTCCGGTTGTTCTCGTCTGTCGGGGACGCAAGCAGCGCCCTGGCTGTGGGGACTGAGCAGCTCTGCCCGTGGTCTCCCCGGTCTCTGAGGCCCCCCTGGCCTCCCTGGTCTCTTGATCTCCCCAAGCTCCGTGGCCCCCCAGTCTCCAGCATCCCTAGTCCAGGGTCTCCATTGTCTCCCCAGCCTCCCCAGCCTCTGGCCTCCACAGCCTCCCTAGTGACCCGTCTCCGTGGTCTCTCCGGCCTCTACAGCGTCCCGGCCTCCCCTGTCTCTGGGGCCTCCTCAGTCTCTCTGGGGCTCTGAGGACACCGAGGAGACGGGCCACGCAGGACTGAGCGTGTCCGCAGCTGGAGTGATGTGCAGGCGGCACCGTGTGAGCGCCGATGTGCAGGGCTCACGCGGGAACTGTGGCCGCACACCCGGGAGCAGGCGGACGTGTGGGCGCTCAGGGCCTCGGACACGGGTGTGGTGGTGCAGAGAACTCGGGTGTGCAACACAAATGAGCGACACCACAGCGGGCCGTGTGCAGGTGCCGCGGTGGCACAGGTGACCCAGAGAATGGAGACACGGCCGTCACAGCTGTGCGAGCATCCCACCCCCACCCCAGTGAGGGCACCTGACAGGCGGGCGGCGACGGTGTGAGCGCCCTGTGGAGCCCAGGCAGAGCTGGCTGCACGCGCACGAGGTACACGCCCAGGAAGCACGGAGGGAGCATGGGGTCACGGGACACGGGTGACAGCACCGTCACACAGTAGGACGTGCACAGGTGACACACGGCCCTTCACCCCCAGGGGGAGTTCACAGGCAAGCGGACGGGACGGGCACAGCCCTAGATCGGCCACACCGACTGCACGGCTGTGACCCGCACACAGGCCACGCTGGCCCCTGGACTCGGACGAAAAGCGGGAAAGGACCACATACAGGCGCAGTAGTCCCGTCCGGCCCGAGAGCGGAGGCTCCGGCCAGCGTGTGGGTAACCAGGCTGCGGGGCGATGAGGGCCCTCGGCGGGTCTCCAGCGCTCCGTCTTTAGAGGGAGATGGGGGTGCTGGACTGAGTCCTCGTTTGTACGGCAGGTCACAGTTGTAAATCACTCCCCTTCGATCGTCCACAGAGAAGAACGTCAGCATGTTTGCGGCAGGTGGTCCTGGTGTGTACGCTTCTCTCTGAGCTGCAGGGGTGCAGGGAAGATTTGCAGTGAAGCCTTCCTCTGGCAGATAAAAAGCAGCTTATGCGGAAGTTCCTGATGGACTTGCTGCATAAATCCTCCCCTGCCGCGTCCTGCTGCCCAGGCCTGCCCAGCATCCCTCCTATTATCAGAAGTGGGGCTTCTCTGGGGCACCTGGTGGCTCAGTCGGTTAAGCGTCCAACTTCAGCTCAGGTCATGATCTCATGGTTTGTGGGTTCGAGCCCCACATCGGGCTCTGTGCTGACAGCTCAGAGCCTGGAGCCTGCTTCAGATTCTGTGTCTCCCTCTCCTTCTCTGCCCCTCCCCCGCTCACACTCTGTCTCTGTCTCCCTCTCTCAAAAATAAACATTAAAAAATTAAAAAAAAAAAAGTGGGGCTTCCCTGGGAGGTGGGAACCGCCCAGCTGCCGGGTAGAGAGTCCCCAGATCCTGGGAGGCCCCGGACATCCCCGGGGATCGAGATAGAGGCGTCAGGTGAGGGCATCCCAGGTCCCGGCGTCCAGCCCCGATAGCTCAGGGACCAGCCCCGGCCTCAGGAGGCGGGCGCTGGTGACACCGTGGGCCGGGCTGCACTGGGACTCTCCATCCGGGGACCGGTTCTGTTCTGCACCTTCCAGAGCCCCGGGGGTGGTCCCCTGCCACGGGTCATCCCAGTGATGCAGGGGATAACTGTCCCGGCAGGGCCATGGAGGAACCTGTCCCTGGGAGGTGGTGACATGGGCCACATCCCCAAGGGGAACACGCATTCACCCAGGTTGGGGCGAGGAGGCTGCTTCATAGATGTTTGCCTCTGGGGCCGCTCTGAGCCAGGTTCCCGGCCCCCCCTTTCCTTCACACTGTGCACAGGGGACTCTGAGTTCTGGGTGAAAAGCATAGAATCTCCCAAGTCTTTTTCCAGGTTTTCTGACCCTCGGCCCCGGAGGAGCCCAGGTCCTCAACTTGGACCCAGAGAACCACGACCCATCCCTGGAGAGATGGTCGCCCGTGGGTGTGTGGCCTCGGACTTGGTTCCTTGGGAAGGGAAGGCCCCTTCTGCATTCGTCCACGACTTTTCCACTTGGCCACGACCGGGCGGGACTCCTCACCCTCTGCATGCAGACCCGGGACCCCCACACCACCCCCCACCTGCTCACCCTGGGAGGGGCTTAGGGGCTTCGGGGCGGGGCCATCCCGTTGGGATAGTTCTGCCCAAGCTCACTCTTCACTCTGCTCCCAGGATGTCCCGGGTCCTGTGCTGCTGGCAGAGCAGAGGGAGCTGAGAAAGAAAGTTCTGTGTGAATTCAAAATGCAGCAAGGCTTCGAGAAGACATCAAAGTCCGTTCCAGTTTTCAAGAACCAAACGCACGGCCGGGAACATCACTGAGTGATGTCAGCACTAGGCCCTCCCAGCAAGTCTCCATTCTCTCAGGTCTAACACATGATCTTAGTGCAGACCGATACCTGCTTTAGTTTTAATTAAAAGCTCATAATATCTGAGAGTGTTTAGAAGGAAAAGGGACACTGTTCTCTCCTCTGAGATTAATTATGTGCTTGTCAGAGCCCATGTACAGCATCCCTGGGAGTGTGTGACAGCCCACACATCCCTGTGGGCCTTGCTGGACTTTGTCACTGCCTGCAGGTGCTGAGTGGATTCAAGGATGACAGCTGTCCCGGTCAGGTGATCACGACTATGGGCTGTCTCCAGTCCTCGGGCTGCTGCAGGACCCGCAGCCTTGGGCGCCTGGACGCTGCTCACGGCCTGTGCACCAGGGTGACCCTCGGCCCTGGAGCCGCTGGGACGTCAACCACAGTCAGGCGTCTTTTCTGAGGTTTAGGAGCTGTCCTTGCGTCTCCAGACACTTCCATTCCTTATTTATTTATCATGTATTTTCTGAGGGACCAGTCTCTGTCCTTATATTAAGGATATAGTCACAGCAATACAGACTCACCCCTTGCTCTCAAGTTCACAGCATTGAGATACAGGAAAGGAATAACTAATGTAAAAAGACAGAATTGCCAAGTATAATGTATCAGGACAGAAGATTACTGGGAAGCTGGCGAATCCATAGAAGGAGGTTCAGAGCACCGACAACTGATGGGCTTACAGTCAAGGACAGGGCGTTCTAAGCAGAGGAACAGCAGGTACTAAGGCCCTGAGGTGAGAGAATGCAGACTCCACAGACACATTGTACCAGGGAGTGGCGCCGCGTGAGGCTGGCCATGAGCACATGCAGTTCTTGCAGCTTTAAGTACGGCTCCTCCTCTGTTCCTCTATGTCTGATGTAAAGACAACAATGTCAGTAATACCGGTATCTCCGTACCTCAGAGGAGAGTATCAAAGTTCCTATGGATAATAGCTTGCCCAAGGTTCTTGCTCAAGAACGTCCAGGCCATCGTCGGAACCAGGCCACGTGACTCCCTGTGTTGTCTTTAAGGTCTCTCAGTGCGACCTGAGTTCCGAGAGGAGGTGGAACACGGTGTGCAGAGACTGGGTGTGGACTCAGAGCCAGACTGAGGATTTGCAAGCTGCTGTGTCAGGATCCCTTCTGTTAAGAGCAACAGCAAGCGTAAGCCCAATCAGCTTAAGTGAAAAGATAAATTATTGGTGCACTTAGCTGGAAAGTCTAGCTTGATTTCAGGCCTGCCTTGATGCAGGGGCTCAGTGAGTGACATCATCAGGGTCCATTCTTTCCCCTCCTTTTCTGTGCTGGCCCCATCCATCCTCTTTAATGTGCTCTCTCGCATCAGAAGTCAAGAAATGCTGATTGCTTCTTCACACCCATTCAAACAGAAGGCCGGGGTTTCCTCTGCACAGGCCAGACAATGCCAGGGTGGGGCATGTAACTTTTCCTGAGCAATTGCTGTGGCTCCGATGGAAGCATGGATGGGTGCAGGCCTCAGGCATGTGAGCCCCCCCACGGAGCACAGAGCAATGTCATGTCTGGAGTCCTGGGCCAGAGGGGAGGCCCCAGAGGTAAATGGAAACCTGGGGACAGACGAGGAGATGGAAGCAGGAGGTACAGCAAATAGCACTTTCCGGGCCCTTTGGGCAGGGGTCAGTTTGCACACCAGCTGCAGATGAAGAGGGCAGGAGACACGGACGGAAGGGGCTGCCACTCCAGTTGCATGGGCAGGTGGCAAGGAACCTCCCGTCTGAGGCTTGACTTGGCCAGAGGAGGAGGAGATCTCTGCCCTGCTCCCGAATCCCGGAGTCTATAGCGAGGCCTTAGTGGGGCTCCATCACTACACCATTGGGAGGGTCTCAGCACCACATCGCTCCCTCAAGAACACGTTCTTCAAGACAGCTCTCACAGCAGGAGCGGTGGGCGGATGGCCTTGTCCAGGGACGGGGGGGTGGAGGGGAGCCCTCCTGGGGCAGCTCCACTGTTAGCCAGGCTCACATCCTCTAGACGACCTTCTCCAACCACGGGAGGTCACTGGCCCAAGAAGAGGGTGTGTACCCAGGCTGTCTGGCGGCCGAGACGGCGGCTCTTGGGAGGGGAGGGCGGCTGCCGGGACACAGTGGCCCATGTGACAGGAAAGCCTGAGATTGCCCAGCCCTCACCCCCGGCACTCGGGCTTGGCTGGGACAGAGCCCCCAGAGTCCAGAGGGGGTATTTACACGGTGGTTCTCCAAGTGACCACCTGTTGGAATCACGCGGGAGGCTTCAGAATGACTGCCCTGGGCTCCTGTCTTCAGAGGCCCGGGGGCAGGTGGCCTGGGGCACAGCCTGGAGATCAGGACTCTTAAAATCGCCCAGATGACTCTTGTGTAGCTGAGACTGAACCACAGACAGACGTTCTCCACACACAGGACGGCATCTCCACACTCCAAACCACCCAGAACCCCACCCACCACCCATCCGTCCATCAGTCCACCCATCCCTGCATCCCTCCATCCACCCATCCGTCCATCAGTCCATCCATCCCTGCATCCTCCATCCATCCATCCTCCATCAGTCCACCCATCCCTGCATCCCTCCATCCACCCATCCGTCCATCAGTCCATCCATCACTATATCCCTCCATCCAGCCGCCCACAAGGACCAGCTTCAGATGGACATCTCCACGGACGTCTGTGTGGAGGGAGCTGATGGTCACAGAACCAGATATACCCAGACCTGCACCTCCCAGGAAGAAGATGAAGACACAGTCTGACCGAGTACGGTTGTGAAATGACACATTTACTCAGAACTGACCAAGAGTGGGTGCTGTGTGGTCAATTTGGATGCAGAAATTCAGATTAGGCAGCACTGTTTTTTAAAAAGTTTCATTTTTGCACGGCTCCAAATTTGAATCTGCTTCGTATCGGGTAGATGGGGGTGGTTCCTAAAAACATATCCCAGCAGCATGATGAGTCAGAGCACCAGGCTGAGCAGGTTCCAGTTTGGATGGAGAGGAAAAGCCAGGATGAGAGTCAATGAGCGCCCAGGCCTGTGAGCACCATACCTAAGATCTGGGATACAGGTGTACACTGTAAGTACTCAGCAGAGACCCAGCAGCATGGACACATACAGTAGGCTCTCGACAATGGTCTGAGACTGTCAAGGTGCACGGTGGGTGCTCAGCAAAAGCCTGGCATCTTGGATGTATACAGTAAGCACTTGGTGATGGTCTAACACGTGGATATGTGCAGTACCTGCTCAGTGATTACCTGGGATGATGAATACATACAGAGGGGGCTCAGTGGTGGTCTGGTGGGTTTGTCACCATAGCCAACTGCTCATCAGATCCTTGGAGGGGTGCCAAGACAACGTGGGGGGGCTCCTGAAACCCACCACAAGTGGCATGTCCTCCAGGTAAGGAAGGAGTTTTAAGGATTTAGCGCTTGCAGTGGGGAAGCCACATGAGGAGGTGTCAGCGAGCAGTGACAGCCAGGCCACAGAGGCTTTCATAATGACCCACTAACACCCGCCTGCCTACACGGAGCGCCTACTCTGTGCAGGCCGCCTTCTTGAGTGCTCCTCCACTCAGCTGAGCAGCACCAGGCGAGGGCCCGTGTCTCCATCAAGTGCATCACACTCACTCATGAAAGAAAACTGTTTGAAGGAGCCTCCATTTCCATCAGCACGGCGTCGAATGAATACGAGTCAGAATCCACGAGACGCCGTGGACTCCCACATTGCACCCCGCCCCCCAGTGGTAATCTGCGGGCAGGGGCCTAGGCCTCTGCCTCCTGGGAAGGCGCCTGGGATGATTCTGGCCTTCGCAGAAGGGACCATCATTGTCAGAGGGGTGTCTTTAATGACTTGAAGACAAAGTCAGGTTTTTAGTCAAAACCCGTTGCAGATTGCAGTCAAGTGCGCAGAGCGAGCAGATTTTCATCTAGAAGACGGAACTCATGTGCAGACCCGCTTTCCGAGGTCTCACGTTCACATGCACAGGTGAACACGGCGTCAGCTCCCTCTGGAGGATGTGATTATGGGGGTTTTCTCCTTTTGCTTACAAATACACCTTATATTTTAAAACAGCTTTATTGAGATATTTAAATTTTAAACTTTAAATTTGTCCACAGTAACTGTGTATTTTGTAAGAAAGGACTTATTCTTCAGGCTAGTGGATGACCTTGCACACACAGCGGTTGGCAGCTGGGGATGTACAGACCCAAGTGGAAAGGGTTTTATGTCCTAAGTGGAGCCACGGCGCTTGGTGGGATTGGAAGCAGATTGAAAGAAACATGTCTAGGAGGAGTGCGATGTTCAAAGGCAGATGTAAAACTGTTCAAGCATCTACTTTAAAAAATTGTATTAAACTGATCATAATAAATTGTGCTATTGGCATAAAGGTAAAACTTGATTCATTTTTCCAGAAAAACAAAAATATGCTAATGTTCTGCTCAGCAAATGACAGAAGACAGGGAGGTAACACGTTTCTGTCACCTGAGGCGGAAGAGTAATGAGGGGCCTCCAGGACCCACAACTATTGCTGAGCTCCCGCCCCATGAGCCGGGCCCACCCAGCTCAGAACCCTCGCTGCTGACTGCTTTTCTCTGGGGGCTGTTCTTGCAGGGGGGCGGGGAGCGGGGGGAGGAGATAGAAGGTGAGAAGTGAGTTCCAAGCCCCTGCTGCCCCCGCTGTGGTCGGGGCCCTGCAGCCAACTCACCCTGGGAGCCCGTGGGAGATGCAGCTCCCACCCCGGCCCAGGAATCAGCATGTGCGGTGAGGCCCCAGCCCACCCTGCCCTGAGGGGCTCAGGGCAGAGCCAGGGCCGAGGGCAGGTGCAGTCCACGGTCAGCACAGCACCGGCGGGGGGGCGGGGGGGTCAGGAAGTGCACTGCCCGGGACCCACCAGCCACAGTGAGCGTCAACTGTGAGCCGGGAGAGCTTAGACAAGACAGAAGTGGCTTCTCACTCACGAAAGCCGAGGGTGGAGACGTGAGGCCAGGGCGGACTTGGCGGGTCCCAGGCACGAGGGAAGGGCTTTCTCAACATCCGCTTCCTCCTTATGTTGAAGTGGGCTGCGTGAGCGCCAGCCCCCACATCTACATCCCAGCTACCTGGGATGGGCAGGCGCTGTCCTTATCTGACCCTGTGTCCCCGCCTTCCCGGGCCACCTCCAACCTTGGGGAGAGCTTCACACAGGCCATGGCAGCCACGGCCCGGGACGAGCGCTGGAAAGGCACAGTGATTCTCCCAGCAGGGCCGGGTGTGAGCATTCGGGGGGCCGGTGCTCCCCGCCCCCACACGGAGAGAGCCCCCCAGTGTCCATTCGGGGACCCACCAGGGAGAGAAGGAAGCCGGAGGAGAAATCTCTGGGGACCCAGGAGATCTGCAAAACCAGGAGAACAGAGGGACAGAGCAGTCTGCAGACTGACAGGCACAGACCGCTAACCTGACACAAGCGGCGGAGGCCCCGGGTACCCAACTGTGCGCGGCCCCGTGGCGCGGGGGGCAGCCCCTCCCATTTGTCGGCACAGACCCCACCAGGCCCGTTAAGCTCCTTGATGAGCTCTCCTGGGAGGGCGCCTGCGGGGGAGGCGCAGCCACCGGTCGTAGGGGACAGGAGGGCGGCGGGCGCGTCCCCCCCAGACGGGCCCTCACAGCCCCCCACCGGCCCCAAGGCCATGAGCTGGCTCCCCCTGACCTCTGAACTCAGGAAGGAGTGGCCTCTGCCTGGTGGCTCATCTTTGGTTTGATCTTCATTCTGAAACGTTGTGGATGTTGGCCGGTTCCCCCAGACAGTCGGGACCGTTTCCCGGGCATGGCATTCGCAGTGGCCCGCCCCGCTGGTTCCGCACCTTCCTCCACTGTGGTCTCCCCATCACGGCCCCGAAATGCAGACATTCCCTCAAGGCTCCATTACTGGCCACCTTTTCTTTCTAAATTCTCCCTTAGGGTTCCACCTAAGCCCTCCCCCACCATGGTCCAAGTATCATGTGAGTAACTCCCATCTCTGCGTCTCCAGCACCGACTCCCCTAGACTCTGTCTACAGCAAAATCCCGCCATGTGGCACCCCCAATACGCTCAGGCCCCGGTGCCAGCTCCCGCCGTCTTGTTCAAGGCAGGCCGTCCTCCTGGCGCCCGGCTCCCAAGTACTGGTGTCTTCTTTGATCTTTGAATTCAGCTCGTGACTCTCATCCAAGCCAAGACCAAGGCACCGGAGTCCTCTGGATCCGTATCCAGACAAAATAGGTGTCAGTGATGCCAGCAAGAGAGCCAGAGTCCCGTGTGGCTGAGTCTCAACTTGCTGAAAAGCAGGGGTATTTCCAGCCACTGAGCACCACTCTGTCCCAGGAGACGTTCGGTCACTATTGTCCAGGGGCCTTCTTGGGACTCACAAACACCTAAACAAATCCCATGAGGGGGTGTGGCTGGCGAGGGCCCTACGTCAAAGGTCGCTCCTTCCCAGTCTGATGGCCACTGAGTAAATGCAAATGATCAGCTCCACACGTGGCTCACAACACTGGGCACGCGCAGTCCCGCACGTGGCTCACAACACTGGGCACACGTAGTCCCGCACGTGGTTCACAACACTGGGCATGTGCAGTCCTGCACGTGGCTCACAACACTGGGCACACGTAGTCCCGCACGTGGTTCACAACACTGGGCATGTGCAGTCCCGCACGTGGCTCACAACACTGGGCACGCGCAGTCCTGCACGTGGCACACATCGCCGGGCACGCGTGAAAAGCCTTATGCATGCTCTAGAGGTGACCACCACACACAACAATTGGAGGCATCTTGGCAGTAAACTACCCCCCTCTTACCCGGCAGACGGTTGAGTGAATGCAGGTGCTGCTGTGATGCAATCAGTTTTGACGGAACACCTCCCGCAGCTAGGAAGTAACCACGGTGCAGAACTTGACAAACCAAGTCAATGGTCAGACCGGCATCCAGACACGGCCCCTCATCCGGCCAGCAGAGTCCACACCTATGCTGGCTGGAGAGGTTAATTGGGCCATTGGTGCTGGATAAATCTCCCCAGTCGTCGGTATTGATGGCGGTGATGCACACCCACGAAGAAATAAGCAGCTCAGGATTGCAAGCGGAGGGTGAAGCCACGTGTGGAGGGTGAAGCCACGTGCCCCAGCGAAGCCCTCGAACACAGCTGGGGAGATCTACTGGCTCCCCTAGAAAATACTATTTCTCTCCTCATTTGAAAGTCCAATCCCTCCCTGACACCCAAAGTTTAAGGTGTTCCCAAGATAAAGGGCAAGCACCCCATCGCCCGTGGAGCCTCTCTGCTCGTGATCGTATCTGAGGGGAGCCCGGGGTCCCCACGTGTGGCAGCAGATGTCAGAGCAGGACCTCGGGATGCTGGGTGCCGCTCCTGCAAGGGGGTGTTGTCAGGGGACATTGATCCTGTCAGAGTGAAGAAAGCCCCTGGGGCTTCTTATATCAGCGATTCTCAAACGTCAGCCTGCAGCCTGCGTGAGCGACACCTGGAGGGCTTGGGAAAAGGCAGGTGGTGGCCCCTGGCCCGGAGTTTGTGATTGAGCAGGGCTGCAGGTCACGCTGGCAGTTGATCACCAGGCATTGCTGGCCGAGAAGTGACCCCGTGACGCTGATGGTCCTGGGACCCCGCTTTGAGAACCAGAGGATGGAACGCTAGAGGACCAACCACAAGACGGCACAGGACCCAGTCCTCTGTGCCCCCCACCCCACAGAGCTGGGGTACAAGGAGCAGGCGGAAGGGGACACTGAGGTGACAGAGGTCATACTTGCTCGATCACGTGACCAGACACCTGTCCCTCCCTTCAGTCAGGGTGACAGAGACCCCAGGTTGTAACTCAGGGGGGCCGAGGGCAGCCCCACCTGGTCGTCGTCACCACAGTCACATGTCTGGATCCTCGGGGATTCCTGGCCGCCACCCACCCCCTGGGGAACGCTGCTTCCTCCTTCCCACACATGAGCTCCAACCTGCATCCTTCACCCCAGAGCACCTGGTGCAGGCCTCAGTTTACCCTTCACCCGACGGCACAGTGACCGCGCATCCACCTCCTTCCTAGACGGCGAGTCCCCAACAGCTGGGCCGAGGCCGCATTCCCGCAGCCCCACGCGCGGCCCTGCACCAGGGCCAGTGGGCTCTCGGGACGTGCCCACGGAGTGAGCGAAGGAGTGAGTGGTGAATGAGTGATGGACAAACGCACGAGGAGGCACAGGCGCCGCACGCGTCCAGGGCTGCTGGCAGGGCCGAGGCAGGCGGAACTGCGGTCTTCCCCCTTCACCCCTGCGGGTGGCCTCTCGCCCCTGGGCCGTCGGGTGCAGGACACGGGACCACAGCGGTCAGGCCGGCAGCTGAGGGTCCGCAGAGACGTGCAAATGCGCTCCCGATACCGTCCCCCACCCCGTGTCAGCCTCCACTCGGGGAGCAGAGATGCAGGGGTGGAGGCAGGGAGGCTGCTCCCTGGGGGCCGTGACGGCGACAGCAGGGCACACGGTGCGGGGCGAGCACACGGCTGCTCTGAGCGGTGAGAGCCGTGGGCCCGGCAGGCTCGGGATCAGACAGCGGAACCCGTGCTTCTGCTGGAGACCAGGGCTGGGGACACCGGCCGGCCCGGGGCCAGGCTGCAGGGGGCTGGGGGCACCGCGCCCGGGCCAGGCTGCAGGGGCTGGGGCACCGGCCCGGGCCAGGCTGCAGGGGGCTGGGGACCGTCGGCCCGCCAGGCTGGGGCCACCGGCCGGCCCGCCCGGGCCAGGCTGCAGGGGGCTGGGGCACCTGGCTGCCCGCCAGCTGGGGATTAGCACCGGCCCAAAGCCAGGCTGCAGGGGGCTGGGGGCACCGGCCCGGGGCCAGGCTGCAGGGGGGGCTGGGGGCACCGGCCCGGGGCCAGGCTGCAGGGGGGGCTGGGGGCACCGGCCCGGGGCCAGGCTGCAGGGGGGGGCGCCACCGGGGGAGGGGACAGGCAGCCTTGCAGGACGGCTCTGCCTCCTCCCGCCAGGGACGAGGGACAGACGTGCTCCCTGACCCGGGGGCCCTCCTGCACCCCCACCCCGCGCTGCCCTCACCGGCCTCTGGAGGCTGAGAAGGCCCAGGAGGCCCGTAGCCACGCGTCAGTTTAATTCACGGCGTTTGGGATTCATTACAGAGTAATTGTCTTATCGATTTGCCGCTGACATATTTACTGCTTTTGCTTCCTGATGAGAAAAGACACAGTAGCTAAAGTAACTTTAATTATGTGGGTGATGGAAATTTAAAAGTTGCTGGCATTTTAAATATTTCATCTTAAGTTCTGTACCATGGAAATGACCGCCCACGACAAAATTTCACCCCAGCAAGGCCCCCGCCCCGAGAAGGCCCTCTGCGCCCTCGCACCCCAGGCCCCTTCCCTGCCCCCAGCGCAGCCCGGGCGGGGGTCCCCTGTGCACCCAGCCCGCCTGGGGCAGGAGCGAGAGCCCACGTGTCCCCTCCCGTCCCGGAAGCCTCACCCCAGCTGGGACCCCCTTTCTCCATCACGGTCGGGGAAGGGTGGGCAGCCGCGAGCCCACAAAGCAGGTGTTTCACAACCTCCCCAGCAGGAGGGGGGCTGCCAGGGGCCCCGGGGTGATCACGGCGGGTGGAGCTGACCGCCCGCAAGCGCTGGTCCCGCCAGGGCGGAAGGTCTGCGGCAAGGCGGGTGCAGGGGCCCCACGGCGGCCCAGGCGAGGCTGAGGCCCTGCTGCGGGGGGAGGCTGCGGTGTAGACGTGTGACCGTACTCTCTGACCCGGACTTTCAGCGGGTAGCGCTCCCGTGTTATGTTGTGTGCGCCCAGCGCACTGAAAGCGGCTTTTTTTCTTTAATTTATTTCTGAGAGAGAGAGGGAGAGACAGAGTGAGCAGGGGAGGGTCAGAGAGAGAGGGAGTCACGGAATCAGAAGCAGCTCCAGGCCTGAGCCGTCAGTGCAGAGCCCGGCGTGGGGCTCGAACCCACGAACCGTGAGATCATGACTGAGCCGAAGTCGGACGCTGAACCGACTGAGCCCCCGGGCGCCCCTGAAAGCGGCTTTTTTTTTTAAATATTTTTTTTTATTTATTTCTAGGAGGGAAAGAGAGAGACAGCGTGAGCAGGGGAGGGTCAGAGAGAGAGGGAGCCACAGACTCTGAAATAGGCTCCAGGCTCTGAGCCAGGAATCAGCACAGAGCCCAATGCGGGGCTCGAACCCACGAACCGTGAGATCATGACCTAAGCGAAAGTCGGACGCTTAACCAACTAAGCCACCCAGGCGCCCCTGAAAGCGGCTTTTAAACCAGGTTCTGAACGACGCTGAGGCACGCGGCTCCCCTCAGCGCCCACGGAAGGGCGCGGACACGCGGCCCGCAGCCCGGCCCCCAGTCCTTAGGAGCAAGGGGGCAGGGGGGCGGGGGCCACCTGCAGGGGGCGGGGCGGGGCGGAGTCGGGGGGCGGGGCGGGACACCTGGAGGGGCGGGGCAGGGGCGGGGCAGGGCGACGGGACACGCCCACTGGGGGACCAGTAAGAAGCGGAACCAGAAGTGCAACCCGCCTGAGGACTCAACGGTGGGCAAAGGGAGGGACACGTGGGCCCCGGCCCGGGAGGGGGCGCACCCGTCACGTGGTCCTCACGCTTCAAGTGCCGTCCGGGTCGGTGGACGCCGAAGACTTAAAGATGAAGGTCACGAACCCTGTCTTGACCATGGAAAACGTTTCCGGATGAGGTTCAAACCGCGAGTTAACTGAGGAGAGACGGGAAAGTAACAACTGCGGTCAAACTCAGAGCAGCGGGAAGGGAGGGAACAGAGGAGGCGCACACGGAGGGGAAAGTGACTCGCGAGGCGCCGCTGTGCGTCCAGGCGCGGGAGGGGCCCCGGTTCCCGCGCACGCGCCCTGCGCACAGAACAAGCGAGAACGGCCTGCGCGGCCGCGGACAGACCTGCGAGCAACGGGAGGGAGGGGAAGGTGAGGAGGGCCTCAGGGAGGGAGAGGCCCGAAGCCCGCGCCCAAGCCTCTAGCAGACGTTCCAGAACATTCCCCGCGGTGATGGAGGACACACATCACCCTGGGGTGCCCACAGAGCAACCTCCACGTTAGGCCGTGTCGGGGCCATAAGAATTGGAAGATTATAGGAGCACTTGGCAGTTACGCATCAGACTTCGTGGGGTTGAGTCCAACCATCAGACTTTGCTGACAGCTCCGAGCCTGGAACCCGCTTTGGATTCTGTGTCCCCCTCTCTCTCTGACCCTCCCCTGCTCATGCTCTGTGTCCCTCTGTCTCTCCAAAATAAATGTTAAAAAATTTGTTTTTAATTGAAATATTGTAAATCATAAAAGTACACTCTTGGGCCTTTATGGAATTAAGCTAGAAATTGGTTTCTGTTAAATCTGCCATAACCTGGAAATTGAACAACATGGTTCTTAGTAACCAAGTCTCAGGAAAACGTTACCTAAGTGGTTAAAGTACATGCATCTAGTTAACATGTATTTTGTATCTAAATTAAAACCAATCACATGTCACACTTGGGGGTGTAGCCCATCATGAGCACAAGGGAGAAGATGGGGCCCCAGATGCACCGAGGCTGTAGACCGTGTGCTGACCCAGCCTGGGGTCCCTGCAGCGGGCGCGCCTCAGGTGGGCGGGAATACAGGGGGGCATGTGAGTCATCACACACTTTAGGGGCCACCAGTGGTCAGTGTCAGCCCCAGGTCCGCTGCCCCAGGTTTATGGCGTCAGGTGGGCGGGGCCAGGAGCTGGCCCCTCGGGAAAGGTAACGGGCTCCCGCCAGCCTGGGGGACTCGGGGATGTTAGGACCTGGGCCTGGACCCCACACTGTCGTGGGTGCTGGAGAAGGATCCGGGCAGAGCAGTCTGGCCGTTCACAGGGCTCCTTGTTGATGAGGGAGATGTTTGATCCCCTGTCCCGTCCCCTTCCCGACCTCTGCCCCTCCTGGAAGGAGACTTCCTGTACAGGACAAGTGTGATATGTGCCCTGGACTTGACACCCCACCTGCTGGGTCTCCACCGGGTCCAGCTCCTCTGAGCCCTTCTCTCCTGAGGAAGCTCTCTGTCCTCGGTCTTTCCCCAGATGGTGGCTCGGCCTCCCAGGGCGGCGGCCAGGCCGTGGGGGCCACAGATCGCCACGACAGGGCACTGAGCTGTAACCAGGAAAGGAGGGAGAGGAAAGGCCTCAGCCAGGCCCAGCCAATGGTGACCTGGGAACCCCCAAGGTCCCCTCCCAGCGGCCCTGGGATATGCAGCTGGCACGGGGGTTTACCCTGAAATCCTCTGTCCAGAGCAGCTACTCCACAGTGTCGGCTCATCAGGACGCTGGTGCCCAAGCTGTTTCTCTGGGTGAGATACTAGCTCATCGCCCTGCAGCGCAGACCTTGCGGGGGCAGCCTCACTGGCGAGGGGGCTTGAGAGCCTGTCTGGAGGCCCTGCCCCCCACCCCCCCAGCCACGTCCAGGCGCAGGAACCAGAGGGCTGGCAGGCCGCACCCTCCGTTCGGCACAGTCCTGGGGCCAGTGCCGGGGCCGAGCTGAGCAGGGAGTGAAGATCCTGCTCTGGGTCCGTGTGACACCCCCCCCAACCCCCCCACCGGTGACACCAGGTCAGGTCAAAGGAAGGTGGTCCGAGGTACTCAGCCCACTCAGGGGGCCTCCCAGGACAGGGTGTGCAGGCGCCCGGCTGTGCAACGTGACTTCTCACAACCCGGTCAGAGGTCAGAGCCTGTAGGACAACAAACCAAACCACCTCGGTTTCTGGAAGTTACTATCAGGTGCCAAAAATAACCTGAGGTTTTCCATGGACAGTCACTCACAACTACCTAACTGCCTGCCATGCCCAACAGGAAGCCAGGAAGAGGCCATTGGAGGAGGAGTTCCAGAACTTTCTGGAACTCCACCTTAGAAGTCGGCCTTGTGGACTCCTCACTGGGTTTCTGGCCTGCCACTGGCAGACACTGCCTGATAAAAGGCCCTCAGCCATCAGCCATCTGAGTTATGGGATGTGACTCCAGGAATTCTGGAGAAACTAGTTCCTCTGTTATTTCAGTTCTTTCAGAGCATCAGGACGGCCATGAGCCTGAGGTTCCCCAGGAGAGTTGACCTCTAGACCTGGGACGGCCCCAGGGGCCACACCCACCGGCCGGGGTCAGGCAGGTACAGGGCACAGTCCTCACCTCACCCGGTGTGGATGTCCCGCGCGGCGGCCTCGTTCACTGCCTCCGTGACCGCTCACCGAGCAGAAAGTCGCCTTGACTCGTGTCCAGCTCTGTTCAGTCAGTCATTCTCCTGCCCCGGAAGTGCCAGCGGAACTCCTGGAGCCGCGGGAGTGTGTGCTGGGGGCAGGGGTCACGGAGCGGGCGCAGGTGCAGACGCAGGTGTCCTGAGAGCTGGTCTCACTGAACAGGTGTCACACACACACCGTGAGGACAGTTGGGGGAAGGGACCGGGTGTGGCCCGCAGGCACGGAAGACGGGGCCCAGCCCGGAGGCGGCACGGGGAGGAAGGCAGGGCACGCGGTGATCCGCGACGAAAGGCATGTGTTGGTGCTACTGGATCTGCATGCAACCCACCCCGCCCAGGACCTGAACCTGCATTCCCCTTGGAGCGCCTTCCCCTCCGTCGTTCTGTGCGGTGGGGGGCAGGACCCCGAGCTGGGATGGCTCTGTGACTCACGCCAGCTAACTGCATCACCAGATTCCCTTGCCAGAGACTCTCCCAGCGTGGACACGGACCACTGGGCGGAGCAGGGAGACTCTGATTTTTCACCTAAATGACCGAGAAAGAAGAATGCTGAGCTTTCTAGAAGACGCAGGTGTTCATGAGACTCAGATCCCAATCGGAGACCCAAGGCAAGAAAAGGGGATCGGGTGTGTCAGATGTTCAGGGAAGACAGAACCCTGATAGTGTCACAGGAGCCCCTGGATCGAGCCATGGCTGAAGCCGTCACCCTGGGTGTTTTTGTTACGTGAGGCAGTGAAGTCTAGTGTTTGCAACAGCTGCTTTGAGTTGTGTCTGCCACTTGAGATTGTATTAAGACAAAAATAAACCTGCCTGACATTTTTCAATGCCGTGTCTGGCTCTGCCTGGGGATTGGGAATTGAAAGAAGCTCTCATACTAATAATGAAGATTTAAAAACGTGCTCTGGATCAGCGCTTCCCAGAGCTCTTAGTCAATCTGTACAGAGAGGCCCACGTTCAAAGGCAGCCTCGGGAGCTCTGGCCTGACCACGGGGGGCCCTCTCCTCTTCCTGAGGACACTGGGTGGTTTAGAGGATTTTATGAGCTAATGTGTTCATGAATCTCAAACAGGGAGGGGGTGAGAGCGTTTCCCAGCCCAGGTGTCCTGGGAGTTTGTTTTGGAGGGCACGCATGGCAACACCACGTCCTACACACGCACACACGCACGCGCACATGCACACACACACACGCACGCGCACACACACACACACGCACACACACACGGGAGTTTGGAGGTTAAACCTTAGGAATCCAAGTCTATTTCTGAAAACAACCTACCCTGGCTGCAGAGAAACGGTGCATCCTCAGGGCTCTGTCCCAGCGGCACCTGAGCACGGTAGCCTGTCTGTCTGTTCCCTGCAGTGAAGGCTCAGACGTCCCAGGAGAGGGTTGAGCTGACACGCATCCGCAGCCCAGGTTCGCTGTGTGGAGCCCGGAGCGGACGCAGGGCTGGTGCCCGAGCAGGTGCGCAGAGCACAGCCCACACGGCGTTCTCCATGAGGATGCTGACGTGACACGCCGGATCCTGACTCTTGGGGAAACCTAACCCAGGGCTCCATGGGGCGGACACTCAGGACTCCGTGCACACCGTCAGCCCGGCTACAGGTTCCGGAAATTCCATGAACGATCCTGAGTGGGCCGAGTCCCCATCTCCAGAGCAAAGCAGAGCAAGGTGGCATCCAATCCTGGGAAGTACGGACGCTGGGTGTTCACCGATCTAGCCTGTGCGGTGGGCACGGTCCCTGGGCCCCACCCCCTCTGGAGCCGAACCGGGGTGATTTGCCGACGTCAGGGCATTGGGGTCCGCGGGGCAGGGACGGGACCACACTTCCACCCCGACCCGCCGCTCTGCAGGCTGGAGCTCTCCCCACGGGTCAGCCTGTCTGATCTGCGCCTTCCCCGTGATCCGTTCCCTCAGCTCGCTCCATCTAGGACACCCCCACCCCTGCCCTTCATGGTAAGGACATGTTCTCACCAGTCCTACCTTGGTCCAAACCCTGAAACTGCAACAAAGGGAAGTGAGTGGAGGAGCCTCCTGGCGAGATGCGGAGAGGTCTGCTGAGAAGCCTCACACGTCATCTGAGAACAGCCAGCCTTGTGCCCAGAGCGTCTGCTTCCTCAACACGTCTCCCAGCGTAACCACATCTACGTGCGAAATTCTTCCTTTCTACGGTCTGAGGACCATGCGTTTGTCCCACTGCTCTCCTACTTGCTGGCTCTCCAGATACTCGGGGGATGGTCTCTGTACGAAGGAGGGGCCAGGTACAGCATAGTGGCCTGTGTGTCCGGGAGCAGGGTGGTCCTAACGAGCCCTACTGAGGGGCCAGACTCCCTGGCTCAAACGCAGGCTCTGCTCTCCGTGGCTGGGTGGTGTTGGGCGAGTGGGTTTATCTCCCGGCGGTTCTACTGTCTCATGTATAAAATGGGGACGATACCCCCTACTGTCGGAACTACATGAGTAATTTATCCCTCCTGGTAAACAGTAAGCACTCAATGAGTGCTGCTGGGAGGATAACGCAGGAGGAGAAGTGCTATCCAAGGGGTAGGATCGCTCCTGAGAGTCGCTGAGTAACTGAGCTCACTCGACAGGTGAGCGGTGGGAAGATGAGGTACGGGAATGTGCGCCAAGGATGTGGCCCGGGTCCATGTAAAGGGAAGCATCCAATAGACGTTAACCGTGAGAACGATGATGGGGCAGAGACGGTGACGATGGTGATGATAACGGTGGTGTAGGTGCTGATGGTGATGGTGACGACGATGATGGTGGTTGTGATGATTGTGATGGCGGTGATGCTGGTGATACTGGTGCTGCTGCTGCTGCTGCTGCTGCTGCTGGTCACGGTGACAGTGATGTCACGGTGACAGTGATGGATGTGATGAGTGAGCAGGGGATGGAGGACAAGGAGAATCCACCGGGTGCACTCACAGCGACTGCATGTGTGACCCTGCTCATCACAGCTCGCCTTCCATACACTTACCTAATGAACGCTCCTCAAGGACTCACCAGGGGCCACGGGTTGTTCTAGGACTTTTCCCACAGAGAGGCCCTCACGTGTGCACAGCAAGTCCGGTGCGAGGATGTTCCCTGCGGCCCTGGTGGACGAGAACGGGCCCCACACCCGGCAGCGGGGACGCTGTGGGACCCGGGGTCTCTCCCTGAGCTCAGTGCTGGAGGCTCCTCCCACGTCCCCCTCCTTCAGCAGGGGCCGCCCCCGGGGCAGTGACGGAGGGGCTCCCTGTGAAGAGGGCGCCCCGCTCTCTGCGGGCTCCAAGGCACCGCGGCAGGAGCCCAGCCCCTGGCTGAGCGCGTGTACTCAGAGGGGGGAGGATGAGGGGCAGGAAGTAGCCGGCAGGCCAATCTTGGGCTCTGGGGCCGTGGGTGGTTCTGTTTCCGGGGCCGCCCAGACCTGCCGTGTGGCCTCCAGGAAGTGCCTGACCCTCTCTGAGCCTCCACGGTCTCCCTGTGGGAACGGGCCGTGGGTGTCTTCCTCGTCAGCTCTTAGGATGCAACGGGACATGGCGGTGCGATAGGATAGGACGCTTGATGTACGAGGCTAATTTACACGATAAGTACTCTTCTGAGCAGTCCTGATGCCTTGGTGGACTCCTGGGGATGGGGTAGCCCCCTCCCCTCCCCGCACCCCTGCTAGCGCAGGGCCATGTCCTGCGGGGCGGGACCAGGGAGGCCGTGGCTGGGGGACAGGCCTCCGTGAGAGGGGCTCCTGCAGCGCGGGGTCCCCGCGCCCCGGCTCAGCCGCCGGCTCCGAATCGGCCACCGCAGGTCGAGAGGCCCCGCACACCCTCTGTCTGGGCCCAGAGCCAGCTCTCTGCCGGGCAGAATGAAAGGTGCGGTTCGCGAGCCGGGATGAAGTTCACTCCGGGGCAGCTGCCAGAAGACGGACGGAGGTGTCGCCCCGCGGCACGTGCAGAGACCCCTCAGGGCCCCTCCCCGGCCGCGCGGCCACTCCAGCTGCTGGGCTCCGGCCGCGAGCTGTCAGCAAGGACGGAGTCCGGGAAGCGCGGATGTGGCGGGCCGGCGCCTCGTCTGGAGTGTTCTCCACCCCCGCGCGCCCCACATGGAGCAGGTGCAGGCAGGGCCGAGCTGCTCCAGGCTGAGATGGGGCCCCGCTCCATGGAGGCCGGGGGAGGCGCGACCCCTGCAGGCCTCCAGTTCAGGTCCATGACTCCCCTGTGTGTGTGTGTGTGTGTGTGTGTGCCTGTGCATGCATGTGTGCGGCTGGGGGCCCCACTGAAGGACCAGTGACCCCCCTGGGGAGGTAACTCAGGGAGGAGGTCACTTCAGGGCCCGGGCCCCTGTATGTCTGTGGTGCTCTTTCCTGGCGATTCTAACCTGAATCGAAGCTCTTCTGCTGCACTGAGTTCAGCCTCTCGCCCACGGAGCGCCCGCGTGTTCTGTGCACTGCTGGCTCCCTCCTGAGCTGGGCGCCACCTCAGCATCACCGACTTGTCCTGCACCAGAGCCACCTGAGCTGAGCTGTGATGACCAGGCCCCTGGAGGGTGGCGACTGGGATGCGCGGGGACCACGAGACTCGGCTAGAAACTCTCCGGCTTTCCGCGGCCTGGTTTAGAGGGGCAGACGTATGGGGGTTCCGGGGTCTCCACCAAGAAAGTGAGCGTGTGAATGTACGAAACAGACAAATGAGGGGTGGCTAGCATTTCATCTGCGTGTGCGAGGGTGTTCGGCACACTCCCGAGTGCGTGTGCACCTAAGCAGTGGGTGTGGACACTGTGTTGGCACCGTGCGCAGCGTGGTTTGCTCAGCAGCTGCTGGGCTGTGTGTCCTGCCCTCAAAACCGCTTTGCTTGGACTCAACGAGTTCTGAAATCAGTCATTAATGTGTCGTCCTCTCAGGCGGGTCTAGTTTGGCCCCCGCACACCTGCTTTGCACTCATCCGGTTCACACGGTTACATGTCCTGTCTGGTCTCGAGGACACACAGGTTTGCAAACCCATTAAGTGTCTTCAAGGACAGCTTCCTTAATGACCAGGCGCATCCTGGTCACGCAACACCGCTACCTCCTCACCTCACCGCGGCACACCTACTCCCAACACATCCAGACTGTAATAAAAGACATGAGCCTTTAAGGGAACCAGGTTCCGCAGGGCACGGCAGCAACTCTGTGCCCACGGCTCCGTCTCCCCTTCCCCCTTTCAGGGTGACGCCCGTCCTCTGATGGCAGCTGACCCAGCTCTCACCAGAGACTACATTTTCCAGAAGCTTTGCAGACAGTGCATTTCTGAACATCCCTTGAGGAGACCACCTTGCCCAGCATCCCTTGCACCCCTCAGTGGCCCGGGCTGTAGGCTTGGCCTGTGGGGCAAAGGTGCCCCGCCCTGAGCCACTCCCAGCTCGCCTGGTCCGAGGGAGCACCCCGCCTTCCTGGACCGCCTGGACGGGGCACTGGGAACTGTCTCCAGCCAGAGCTGAGGGGGCCCGGGCTGGGGCCGACTCCCTCCTGACCATGGCGCCGTCCCCTACATCGTCGCTATTGGCCATGCCGCGCGCGGGGTCCACTCGTTTGCCGCCCATCCCCCACCGCACTGCGGGGACCGTCAGAGCGGGGCTGTCCTCGGATGTTCCCGAGTGTAATAAATGCCGTCGAGTGAACAAATGAATGAAGGGTCTTCATGAGGGAGGCCTGTGGTTCCGCAGGCTGAGGACACAAAGCTGGAGGAGGTGGGACCTGCCCTCGGGAACCCGTGGTCTGTGGCCAAAGCACAGGGACAGAGACACAGCAAGGGCACCAGGGTTGTGCGGGCGGGACAGAAGCCGAGGAAGTGTCTGCCCGTCCAGATCAAATGACACCAGCCACGGCAGCGGCCACCAGACAGTGTCCAGGATGTGGAACCCATGGGACACAGGACCTGAGCTGAGAGCCAGGTCTCAGGGGGCAGGAATTGATCCTGGCGGTGGGCCGGGGGGACCTGGTGCTCACACCCGGGCCACCCCCTCAAAGCTCACATGGAAGGAAACAGGTGATGTCGGAGGGTAAGGAGGCCCAGACCTCCACACGTCAGGCAGCACCAGCGACGTCCTGTGGTGACTGCAAGGACTACGGGGTCATTACAGCCCAGCCCTCCAGCAGGCCGCAGGCCGCAGGCCGCATACGCTCCCCGCGGCGCCCCGGCCTGGACAAGAGCAGAGCTGGACAAAGCCAGAGGTCCCTGCCGTCGCCGTCCAAGGGGACTGGCCTTCCTCTCCCGCCCTCCCGGGGTGCCAGGAAGGATGAGGGTAAAGGCAGCCACCTGCCCCCCTCCCCCACCTGCCTCCTCCCCCACCGGGTCCCTCCCCTCCCCACAAGAAGAAGGGAGAAAAAACAAATTCCCAGTGGCCTTGCCAGAGCCCTGGGTCCCACCTGCCTGAGGCCCGAGGTCTATGACGCTGGCTCCAACACCACACCCTTTTTAGTTTGGAACTGAGAGGGTTGGCGTTTACACAACCACACGGGGCTGATCAAGGGGACACACCAGGTCCGGAGCCCCAGAGCCCCGCCTGCTTACCGGGGGAAGAGGGGAGAAGGGGGGACGCTGCGGGCCCCGGGGCCTCTGGTCGACATGGGGTGCGTGCAGAGTGCATCGTTCTGCGTGCCTGGGGGGCTCGGGTGTGGGGACCCCGGGTCTCCAGGGGGCAGCTGGAGAGAAAGGAAGGGGACGGGATGGGAAGATGGGAGGGAGGGGGTTTTAAAAAGAAGAAACGAAAAGTAGTGAGGAAAGTGGAAGATCGCCAGCCTGGACGGAGCCGACGGGGCAGCCTCCCCGCAGAGCGCCGGCAGCGAGGGGGTGATTAGCCCCTTAAGCACCTGGCGAGCCCTGCAGCTCAGCCCCTGCAGCTCAGCCCCTGCCGCTCAGGCCCCTGCAGCTCAGGCCCCTGCAGCTGAGGCCCCTGCAGCTCAGCCCCTGCAGCTCAGCTCCTGCAGCTCAGCCCCTGCAGCTCAACCCCTGCAGCTCAGCCCCTGCAGCTCAGCCCCTGCAGCTCACGCCCCTTGCAGCTCACGCCCTGCAGCTTCGAGCCCTGCAGCTGAGGCCCCCTGCACAGCTCAGCCCCTGCAGCTCACGCCCCTGCAGCTCAGCCTCAGGCCCCTGCCAGCTCAGGCCCTGCAGCTGAGGCCTGCAGCCTGCTGCAGCTCAGCTCCTGCAGCTCAGCCCCTGCAGCTCAACCCCTGCAGCTCAGCCCCTGAAGCTCAGCCCCCAGCTCACGCCCAGCTCAGGCCCCTGCAGCTCAAGCCCTGCAGCTCAGCCCCTGCAGCTCAGCCCTGCAGGCCAGGCAGCTCACGCCCCTGCAGCTCAGGCCCTGCAGCTCAGCCCCTGCAGCTCAACCCTGCAGCTCAGGCCCTGCAGCCCCCTGCAGCTCAGCTCAACCCCACACCTCAGCTGCAGCTCAGGCTCAGGCCCCTGCAGCTCAACCCTGCAGCTCTCAGCCCCTGCAGCACGCCCCTGCAGCTCGCCCCTGCAGCAGCCCCTGCAGCTCCCCTGCAGCTCACAGCTCACCCCTGCAGCTCAGCTCCCTGCAGCTCACGCCCCTGCAGCTCAAACCTGCAGCTCAGCCCCTGCAGCTCAGGCCCTGCAGCTCAGGCCCCTGCAGCTCAACCCCTGCAGCTCAGCCCCTGCAGCTCACGCCCCCTCAGGCTCAGGCCCCTGCAGCTCAGCCCCCTGCAGCTCACGCCCTACAGCTCAGCCCCTGCAGCTCCAGCCCCTACAGCTCAGCCCTGCAGCTCCAGCTCAGCTCACGCCCCTGCAGCTCAGCCCCCTACAGCTCAGCCCTGCAGCTCAGGCCCTGCAGGCCCTGCAGCTCACGCCCTGCAGCTCAGCCCCCTGCAGCTCTACAGCCCCTACAGCTCAGCCCCTGCAGCTCAGGCCCTGCAGCTCACGCCCCTGCCTCAGCTCCTGCAGCTCACGCCCCTGCAGCTCAGCCTTGCAGCTCAGGCCCTGCAGCTCAGGCCCTGCAGCTCAGCCCTGCAGCTCAGGCCCTGCAGCTCACGCCCCTGCAGCTCAGCCCTTGCAGCTCAGCCCCTGCAGCTCACGCCCCTGCAGCTCAGGCCCTGCAGCTCACGCCCCTGCAGCTCAGCTCCTGCAGCTCAGGCCCTGCAGCTCACGCCCCTGCAGCTCAGGCCCTGCAGCTCAGCCCCTGCAGCTCTCAGCTGCTGAACGTTAACGCGGAAAATCAGCCACATCTCTACGCCCACGGTGCACCTTGTTGGGTGATTTCCGTGTCTCCTCTCACGCCAGGGAAGGAGGTGCACTCAGACAGCGGGCCAGCGCTCACACCTGTCACCCGCGTTCTGGGGACTGTCCCCTGCCCTCCCTCCTTCATCTCGGGGCCACCAGGCTGACAGGGGCCACACCCTTGTCCCGAAAACGTGGGCTGCCTGGGAAGGGAGCCAAGCAGGGGTCGGACACTCATCTCTGGTAACGCGGCTTGAGCTCCTGGACTCGGCAAACCGAAGCCAGCAAGCCCTCTCTCTGCCTCGGGACCAGCGCCGAGGGGACCTGCCGCCCCGTGGAGCCGGTTCAGGGCCTCTGACGAGGGAGGCGCCTTCCCGCCCCAGCCGCCAAGCCCCCGCCGCGGGCACCGCGGGCACATGGGCACCTTGCTTCCACCGCCCTGTGTCATTTCTAGAAGACCACCTCAGAGAAAGGAAGCCCAGTTTCCTCAGAAACAACCACCCACCACCACGGTCCTGCGTCACCCTCTGTCAGGACGCCGGGTCACCGAGGCGACCACGGGAATCTCCGCACACTTCTTTCCTTCATTGTTTCCCAAGGCTTTCAGTGTTTCTCTGCCGTTTAAGTCCCCACCTGAGATGGGAGGCGACCTAAAGACCCTCCACGGCTTTTCCCACCAGAGGAGGCGCCTGTGGAAACACGCGCCTGTGTCCCGCTGTCTGTCCAGGCCAGGCGCACGGTGGGGTGCAGTCTGTCGCTGGCGTGTCCTGGGCTGCTCACACCCGCTCCAAAACTCACTTGTGTCTTCACACCCCTTCCCACCCCGGGTTCCCAGCCACACCTCCCCAGCTGCTTACTTCCCGTCTCAGGCTGGAGCGTCCTTCGTCGGCTCCTTAAGGCTATTTAACCGCAATGGAGTCGCCATGATGTATCATGGATCAAACATTCCCAGACCTGAGCTGCTCTGGGGGTTGGAGGAGCTGTAAGAGCCCGGAAAGTGGTACCTGTGTGACCCAGGGCCGACTCTTCCTGATGACCCCGTGCGCTCCTGTTGCCACGTTCAATTTCACTTGCCAGTGATGGACACGTCAGAGATCGGGGGAAAGTACAGTAGCGGTCCCCTGAGCCCCCCCAAAGTCTGTGATTCTTGATTTGCTGGATAATACCCAGGCGCGTGAGGGTTACGACAGAGCAGGGGGTGTCTAGGATTAAGGTAGCGTGAGAGCCTCACTCAAGAGATTCAGCTGTCAGGACAGGGTCTCACTTGAGTGCGAGGTGATGGATGGCCTTTACCTGGCTCCTAGCACTGCGCCTCATGGTAGTGAGTGTTCGGTCCACCTCTTGGGGTGGAGAATCTGGTCAAATCTTGTCCTTGGGGACAGAGACAAGGGGTCAGGGGATCAAGGACAGGAGACTGACTTTTTCCCCACAATGCTTTACACACTTAGATGTTTTTCTCTGCATTTATTATCTGCTTCAAAAATAAAACACAAGATGGGGCGCCTGGGTGGCTTAGTCGGTTAAGCGTCCGACTTTCGCTCGGGTCATGATCTCCCGCGGTTCGTGGGTTTTGAGCCCCGCGTCAGGCTCTGTGCTGACTGCCAGCTCCAGAGCCTGGAGCTATTTCAGTCTGTGACTCCCTCTCTCATTTGCCCTGCTCACGCCGCTGTCTCTCTCTCTCTCCTAGAAATAAATAAAACATGGCAAAAAATAAAAATAAAACACAAAAGATACTATTAAAAACAGTGAACCACTTGAGGTGTCTGATGAGTATGGTAGCTATATGACAGCCCAGCCAACGACCTCTGTGCACTGGCTGGCGGGACACGGCGTCCACGACTCCCTCAGGCACGGTGCGGCCTGGCCCTGGGGGATGGGGTCAGAGACACATTCGGCCTCATTCTCTTTGGCAAATCCCTCCTCATCCCTGTGATCCTTCGAGATGATCCCCTGTTTACCTGAGACAGACCCAAGTCTCCAGCACCAGTGAATGAGGACTTGCCGTCACATCGCGGGGCCTTCGGGGACTATCATGATATCGAACCAAGAGTCCGCCAAACATCATGCCTTCATTTTGGGAGGAAGAGAGGGAGGCTGGCCATAAGTTCCACGGCCATGACAAGTGTCAGGATGCCGCCAGGACGCCAGAGACTGTGGACGTACCAACCACACACGCTGATTTCTCACGGTTCTGGAAGCTGGACATCCCGGATCGAGGGGCCGGTGGATTCGGTGCCAGTTGAGACCCCCCCCCGCATAGATACCGTCTTCACCCTCATGACCTTATCACCCCCAAAGGCCCCACCTCCTGACACCATCCCACTTGGGGGTAAGATTTAAACATCAATTTGGGGAGGACACAAACTTTCAGACCATACCGACCAGGGTTTTGTGTTTTTTTGGCTGAAGTCACTTTTATTTTTCACCCCTGCAAACATCCCCGTGGCATAATTTGCTAGGGCCTTTCGCATACCGTGCTACAGTCAGTCTTTTTCCCAAGTCCAGCGCGCTGGGCACGGCAACAGGAGAGAAGTAATTACTGCATTTGTCTGACAAGGGTCCCTGGGACAGAAGAACGAGCAAATACAGAAGGGCTGTGACCGAGAGCGTCGCGCTCCTGATGGCGGCCCCTGAATTCATCACGTCAGGTGAGCCTGTCCTAACTTACGAGACTGTGTGTTCCGTTTGGCCTCGAGGCCCTTATCACATGAGTTCTGTTTTCAGTAGGTTGCTGGCTGTCTTTCCACAGGACGAACCGATTAGAAATACAGCTTAGAAGCACACGCTCGTGCCGCTCAAGCGTTTCGAGAAGCGCTGGGAACGCCAGCAGAAACCCACGCACATGGTCACCCCAAAGCGAGGTCGACGCCGAGTGTCAGGAGC